>JAPPVO010000013.1:52204784-52290622 GCA_030407325.1 Camellia japonica | reverse complement strand
ATCACGGATTACTGGCCATCACGGCACCATCCTACTAGGGGCGGTTTGGGGTCGTGACACACTCGCCACCACTACCACCACCACCACCCACCTGTCATCCACCTACCACCACTCGCTACCCACCTGCCACTACCATCTACCACCAGCCACCACCACCACCACCACCACCCGCCACCACCACCCACCACCCACCACCCACCACCACTACCACCCACTCGCTACCACCCACCACCCGCCACCGTCACCGTCACCTACCCACCCACCACCGCCATCCGCCACCCACCTGCCTCCACCACCTACCACCCGCCACTGCCACCACCACCACCACCACCACCACCACTCATTTGCTACCACCTACCCACCACCTGCTACCGTCACCGACCCACCATCATCACTCGCTACTATCACCCACCCACCACCTATCCGCCACCACTACCACCCGCCACCGTCACCCATCCGCCACCACCACCCGCCACCACCACCACCACCACCACCCACTCGCTACCACCCACCACCCGCCACCATCATCCACCCACCCATCCACTCGCCACCACCCGCTACCCACCACCCACCGTCACCACTTTTCACCACCGTCTTCCGCCGCCACTTGCCACCACTTGTCATTTTTCATTCTTTTTTATATTTTTAAATTTTTTTAAACATTTTGTCAATTACCAAACACGTTTGTAGTTTATGTTTTTCTAAAAAAAAAATAAATAAATAAACAAGGGATTTTTATTTATAAGTCCAATTTAGAAGTGTTTTAACCCAAGAAGTCCATGAAGGAATTTTTTAACCCATTTAGTCCCATATATGTATAGTTTTATTCCATAAAGTCCATTTTCTTGATTTACACTATTTTTTTGGACACTTATGCCCTTATATTCAATTTTGATACCCTTATAAATATTTTTTGAACGATTAGCAATTTAATGATGTGAACATTCATATTTTAAAATTCACATTGGTAGGAATGTAAAATTAGCCCGTGGGCGGCCCAAAACCCGCCCGCGAGCCGGGGCGGGGCGGGCCCGGCCCGTTGACAATGTGAATATTCACATTGACATGTTAACATTCACATTAATAGGAGTGTAAAATTGGCTCGCGTCCCGTGGCGGCGCGAAACCCGCTCGTGGTCCTTGGGCGGCCCGGGGTAGGCCCGGTCCGGCCCATTGACAATGTGAATATTCACATTGACATGTTAACATTCACATTGATAAGAGTATAAAATTGGCCCGCGGCCCATGGGCGGCCAAAAGCCCGCCCGCGGCTCGGGGAGGGCCCGGCCCGGCCCGTTAACAATGTGAATATTCACATTGACATGTTAACATTCACATTGATAGGAATGTAAAATTAGCCCGCGCCTCGTGGCTGCCCGAAACCCGCCCACAGCCCGTAGGTGGCCCGGGGCGGGCCCGGCCCGGCCTGTTGACAATGTGAATATTCACATTGACATGTTAACATTCACATTGATAAGAGTATAAAATTGGCCAGCAGCCCAGGGCGGGCCCGACCCGGCCCGGCCCGTTGACAATGTGAATATTCACATTGACATGTTAACATTCACATTAACAGGAGTGTAAAATTGGCCCCCATCCCGTGGCGGCGTGAAACCCGCCCGCGACCCCTGGGCGGGCCCGGTCCGGCCCGTTGACAATGTGAATATTCACATTGACATGTTAACATTCACATTGATAAGAGTATAAAATTGGCCTGCGGCCCATGGGCGGCCAAAAGCCCGTCCGCGGCCCGGGGCGGGCCTGGCCCGGTCCGTTGACAATGTGAATATTCACATTGATAAGAGTGTAAAATTAGCCCGCAGCCCGTGGGCGGCCCGAAGCCCGACCGAAGCCTGATGCGGGCTTGGCCCGACCTGTGACAATGTGAATATTCACATTGACATGTTAATATTCATATTGATAGGAGTGTAAAATTAGCCCGCGCCCCGTGGCTACCCAAAACTTGCGCCATGGCCCGTGGCGCGGCCCGGGGCAGGCCCAGCCCGGCCTGTTGACAATGTGAATATTCACATTGACATGTTAACATTCACATTGATAAGAGTGTAAAATTGGCCCGTGACCCGTGGGCAGCCCGAAGCCCGACCTCGGGCCGGGGCGGGCCCAGCCCGTTGGCAATGTGAATATTCACATTGACATGTTAACATTCACATTGATAGGAGTGTAAAATTGGCCCGCAGCCCGTGGGCGGCCCGAAGCCAGACCGCAGCCCGAGGCGGGCTTGGCCCGACCCGTAACAATGTGAATATTCACATTAACATTGATAGGAGTGTAAAATTTGTCCACTGCTCGAAGCTCACCCGCGGCTCGGGGTAGGACCGGACCCAAACCCGGGCCGCCCCGGGCCGCCCATGGGACACGAGTCAATTTTACACTTTTATCAATGTGAATGTTAACATGTCAATGTGAATATTCACATTGTCAACAGGCCGGGCCGGGCCCGCCTCGGGCCGCCCACGGGCCGTGGGTGAGTTTCGGGTAGCCACGGGGCACGGTTTAATGTTACACTCTTATCAATGTAAATGTTAACATGTCAATGTGAATATTCACATTGTCAACGGGCCGGGCCCGCCCCGGCCCGGGGCCGAGCTTCGGGTTGCCCACGGGTCACGGGCCAATTTTACACTGTTATCAATGTTAATGTTAATATGTCAAATTGAATATTCACATTGTCAACAAGCCGGGCCGGTTCCGCCCTGGGCAGCGGGCGGGCTTCGGGCCGCCCACGGGCCACGGGCCAATTTTGCACTCCTATCAATGTAAATGTTAATATGTCAATGTGAATATTCACATTGTCAACAGGCCGGGCCGGGCTCTCCCCAGGCCACCTATGGGACACGAGTCAATTTTACACTCTTATCAATGTGAATGTTAACATGTCAATGTGAATATTCACATTGTCAACAGGCCGGGCCGGGCCCACCCCGGGCCACCCATGGGCCGTGGGCTAGTTTCGGGTAGCCATGGGGCGTGGGCTAATTTTATACTCTTATCAATGTGAATGTTAACATGTCAATGTGAATATTCACATTATCAACGGGTCGGGCCGGGCCCGCCCAGGGCAGCCCACGAGCCGCGGGCGGGTTTCAATCCGGCCACAGGCCGCGGGCTAATTTTACACTCCTATCAATGTGAATGTTAACATGTCAATGTGAATATTCACATTGTCAACGGGCCGGGGCCGGCCTGGGCCCGGGCCTGGGCTTCGGGCTGCCCACGAGTCACGGGCTAATTTTACACTCTTATCAATGTTAATATTAATATGTCAATGTGAATATTCACATTATGAACGGGCCGGCCCGGGCTCGCCCCGGGCGGCGAGCTGGCTTCGGGTCGCCCACGGGCCGCAGGCCAATTTTACACTCCTATCAATGTGAATGTTAACTTGTCAATGTGAATATTCACATTATCAACGGGCCAGGCCGGGCCTATTTTTTTGGCCTGTGGGCCGGCCCGGCCCGACTCGAATTTTTCCGGGCACCCACGAGGATCAACATGGGCCGGGCCCCCACACATTGACGATATGAACATTCACATTGACGGTGTGAACATTCACATTAGGGGTATTTTGGTAATTATGTCATCCATAGAACTTATTGAAATATAAGAAAATAATGTGAACTAAATGGAACATAGGTAGATGAAAAGGGTATTTTGGTCTTCTTAGCTCAAATTGAACCTAATGGAATAGTCAAAAAGAACATGGGTTGGATGGAATAAAGCTCTTAGAAAATGGATTTATCAAAAAAGCTCCCAATAAACAAAAACAAAAACCAATTTATAAATTTTTTGTAAATATAAACTGAAAACGTAAACGTTACCAAACAGACCCTAAGTCTCTCATATGAGAGATATGGAGTCCCTCATATAAATTATGAATTGTAATTATAATTTTAATTTATAAGGCCATAATTTTTAATTTATTATTTTTAATTAAATTAAATTTATAATTTATAATTTATATTTTTTATTAATATATAATTTTAAATTAACAACACTAAAAAATAATTTACAAATGTCTATATTTTTTGTAATATATTTATAAATGTAAATTTTAATAATAATTTTTTTTATTAATAATTTAGTCCGCCGGACATGGAGTCCTAGAATTGTGAATCTTCCGGACTATTTGGTTGGATTGGATGTGTATCTCGTGTTTGTTTTCTCTTGGGATTAGGTGTCTGGAAATGACTGTTTTTAGTGAATCTAATGTTTGGTTAGACGAACTGGATAAGAATAAATGTGCAAAAGACTATTTTACCATTTTTCAATTGTTTATTAAGTAATAGCAATATTAAACACATCTTTAATATTTTAATTACTTTTGGCTAAATTAAATAAAAAATTATTTTATTTTATTTTTTACACAATTAAATAAATTTATTTTTAAAAACTAAATAAATAAAATATCAATAAAAATATATGTTATTTTTTTAATTAAAATTTTAAATAAATTTATTTTTAAAAAATAATAATAATTAAATAATGAAATTAAATAAAACATCTATTAAATGAGTTAAATTTGAGTGATGATATTAGAAAACAAATTGAATTGATTCAAAAACACTCAAGAAAGTCCAAAATTGTTCAAGAAAGTCAAAATTGGCCAATGCGTGCCTTGCACGTGTCGAATTTCCATCCAAATGTCTAACCACCGTTAACTATTGAACCATTTCGAGCCAAAAACCAAATTGCATGGGCAAAATTGATACATTTAGAAGTGCAGAGACCAAAATGAAAACACGGGTAAATTATAGGACAATTTCTGTAATTTGCCCTTTGTTTAATTTTTAAACATTTTTCTTTCAACCTTTCTGGAACAGAGTTTGAGAAATTGCTTTGCTAGCTTTTTTACATACTATTTTTTTAGCATTGTTGTTGTTGTTGTTGTTTTGTAAAGAAACCGCTGCTTGTTGTTTTTGTTGATTTTCTTCTTCATTTTCTTCTTTATTTGCTTGTTATTAGCTTCTCTATTTTTTGCCACTATGCTCTGTTCTTCTTTGTTTTTTCGAGACATGTTAACAGGAGTATAGAATACACAGGTGAAATGTCAAAAATGGATTTTCCGTTAACTATTTATGCCATCCACCATTTGGACCAAACAACAGTAATGTGAAAGTTGGGACCAAGAAGACACAATCAATAGTTTAATGTTATATTTCGAAATTGAGGTAGCTGTTGTGCATGGAGCACAACAATTATTATTGTGCATTTAATAGGTCTCACTTTGGGTCTAATTTGATGATTTAAACTGTCCACTCTTCAAACTAGATTGAGTAGAACACATCTGTGAGAAAAATAAGTTGATCAGATATTGGTAGCCTTTTTATTAAATCACGTTTTTATTAAATTTTACACTTCAAATCACACTTACCATTCATTTTTTTTTATATACAAATGAATAGTTGTTTTTCATATTTTGAATAAAATTTTCGAATATGCTACATTTATCAGATTAACTTTAAAAAAATTAGATTAATCCAATAAACATAAAATGTTAAATTTATCGCGTTTATCTCCAAAAAAATGAACGACTTACAAGTATGTTTTTTAAAATAGACCATCAATTTTTTGAGTGATAAATGATAAAATGAAAAGGTTATAACTATTAAATCGATCTAATTTTTTCATTAAAAAATGATCTTATAAAATGAATAATTTAAATAATTAAAATAAAATCATGACAGGCTCTATAGATATGAACGAAAAATATCCAATTTAGATCTAAAATTGGAAAGAAGCGAGAATCAAACACAAACTCTTACACCTTATGTGGGGATACATTTTCTGAGTACCAACACGTGGCCAAGGTGACGCCGACGTGTCAGCCGAGGTGCCACGTGTCCTGGTCATGACGCCGAGGTTATCTCGGCTAGGCTGAGGTTATCTCCGAAGATATCGGAATTCGGGGTAAGCGGATAAAGCACAAGAGTCCTAGAATGAGGAATGACTTCAGCATGGATAAGGATAACACTCTTAGGGAGTTTATCTTTATCTCTTGGAGAGTCCAGGATAAGCACTGAGTAGAAGTCCATTGAAGATAGGTTTCTATGGGGACTAGGATTGAATTAGCTATAAAAGAGAGGCGCCCCAGATGGGTCTAAGGTACGCAATTTATACTCAGAACAGTGAGTTTAGCACTATTGATTATCTTTGAGAGATATATTGACTTGATCGTCGGAGTGCCCCGGTGGACAAACCACCACCAGAATCTTCTCTTTCTGTTGCAGGTCAACCATGCGCCATCTATTCTGCCAGTACTCTCCAACTGAATACTAAGTTGGCAGTGTGGTCAGAAATTCACCCACACAATTTGGCTCCGTCTGTGGGAACTTAAGAAGAATAGATGGCCAACGACGACGGACAGAAAGAGAAGATTGGGGATAACACTCCTGCTGGGAGTGGGAGACCTATAGACCTTGACGTTGAAGAAGACAACTGCAATAAAGACTAGAATCACGGAGGAAAAGACGTCGGCCAGGAGGGCGACATACCAAAGAAAACGCACCAAAGCGGTTACTACAATGATGATGACCTCCAGGTATGGAAAGAAAGATGCCTGCAGAGGGACGACGAAGTGAAGACCATGGCAAATAAATTGGTGGACCTGCAATCAGTCGTCAATTTTATGATGCAAAATAACGTCATACAGCCACCGTTCCCGCTTCAGGACACGCCGATCCCAGCGGTCCATGCCCAAAAGGAAGGGCAGAAAACAATCCCTATAGCCCCCAATACGCCAGGAGCGAAAAACTCTCTCACTGGCCTTCAATGGAGGTCGGGCGAGGAGAGCCAAGAAGGGAAGAATCCCAAAGGACACATCGCACCAAGGAGGCAGACCCCAGAGAACATCGGCATGTTCAAAGGCAGGAGTTGTGCTTCAACGCAACCAACGGAGAAAGATCAAAAAGAGGTCACAACGAAGCTGAAAGTAGTGCACCTAAGAGACTGAAATCAGGAGATAGCCGAGCTCCTCGGCGGACCAAAGAGGACTTGAGAGATTACCTCAAGAGGAAGCAAGATCATGCCGAGGTGTAACAACCCTCACCATTGCTTACCGATTAATTACTAATTACTGTTAAACTGAGACTGATTATGACGGGTAATTGAACTGATTGAAATACTGAACTGACTGACTGAAATCTGGAACTGAATTGATTAAGTATATCTGTTTAATTGCATGTCTATCTGTTCGTTTTGTAAACTATCTGTTCATGTTTTATGCATTAAACTGCAAATTGAAGGCCTTATCGGCGGCCGAACCTGAAATTAGTTAGTATTTTATAATTATTCGAATTAATGTGATTTTATGGTGTATTTATCTAAAATGTGATTTAGTATGATTAAATTAGATTAAAATAAGCTAAATTACATAGTTTGACTTATTTACCTTAATGCCATTGTGAGTGGCCACTATCTAAACATTTTGAGCTTCATTATACACTCAAACAAAACATTTCATCAGCTCATTTCATATCTCAACCGACCAAGAGTAAGAGCGTGAGAGAAGTAAATTGTTCTTGAGGGATTTGCTTGGAAACTTGAGGAAATTGTAGAAGACTTGCAACATTGAGCCTCTATACCTCTAATTCTAGACCTAAGGTAGTGTAATTACCCTCTTGTTTATGAATTGAGCTTGTTCTTACATGATTCATGTCAAATTTAGTGGATTGAGTCATGAAATAGCTTCATATGTTGATTTGAGTTAGAATTCATGCATGCATGTGTTTATCCTTGCATTGTGAGGTTTGATTTCATGGAAATCTTGCATGCATGTTCATGTTTATATTATGGACCATGATTTCATCTTGATTTTGTAAGAATTGGCTCATTAGAGCAAGTGTTTAAAGCTTGAAAGTGGTTTAAATTTATGCATGTTGCATTGAAGTTATGTTCATGGAATGTGGTTTGAAAGTCATGTTGAATTGATCTTCCCTTGGGCTTTGATTTTACAATTGATCTTTGAAACATGTACTATTATGGATTTTGAAGTGTTTTCCAGGAAATTAGCCCAAGAGGATCGAAATTTATGCATTGAAACTTGGTTTTGAACTTGGAGTTCAAATCTGGAAATTCCAGATTTTTGACTCTAGCTCGAGCGGGGGAAGTTGTGCTCGAGCGTGGAATTCGAGCTCCCAGCATCTTGCACTGTTTTACAGTCCGCTCGAGCAGAGGAATGTACGCTCGAGCGGAGGCTTGTGTTACACGCTCGATCGGGGGTCGAGCGCCCGTCGAGCATGGATTTTGAGCATCCAGTACTTTTGGCATGTTTTACAGTCCGCTCGAGCGTAGTAACTCGTGCTCGAACGGAGTATTTTGTTTGCCTTTACGCTCGAGCAGGGTAACCTGTGCTCGAGCAGATCCCCTGTTTTCTGAAAATTCTGAAAAATGCTTTAAAGTGCATCTTTGCATTGTCATTTTATCCTAGGCATTCTTAGGCCTAGTTTAAGGCATCCTAATGAGGATATAGATGTAGAACCACACCGAGTCTAAGTAGGGACTAAGTCTTTGATTCCCGAATGTGAACTTAGTGTGTGTTCGTTCTGTCACTGTTTAGGGTTGGCTTTCGGAGACGCGCTCTAGATGCTTATAGCCCAGAACTCTGTGAGTAACAATTGTGTAAAGATATGTTCAACTGTGAATATTTCTGACTGTTTAACTGAACTATTTTCTGAACTGATACTTTAGTCGAATGAATGTATGTCCTATATTCTGAACTGTATTATGGCATCCTTAGCAACTACTGTCTATTGTTACTGTTACAAAGATCTCTGTCGGTTCCCTTGTTGGAACCACTACTGTTTACTGATTGATGGCCATCATTTACTGTTCGGTCTTTTAAGACCTACTGTTTACTGTACTGCTATGCTAATGGATGTACCACATATGACTGTTATGACTGAATGACTGTTATACTGAATCAATGAACTGTTTTCATTACTGTAAGGACATCCATTCTTAACCTCTTTACGCATTATGTTATTCACTGGGCTTTAGTTCATTGTTTATATATATATATAGGGGTTCAGGCACCAGACCGGAGCTAGGAGCGTGGGTTAGACTCCCCCTTTTTGTCAAGCCAACCACCGTGCCTCACTGCGAGATTCCGAGTCTGCCAAGCTATGGCTTAGGGGTGTTTTAATTTCCCCCGTCTGTCCTTGTATCTGTTTGGTAATCTGTATAGACTGTTACTGTACTGTTTATTAGGGATTAGGTCCCTGATCTGAAGGATTGTAAATGTTATATATACTGTTTGCTCTGATTGTATATATATGTTTTGAAAAGTCTCTTTGCATTCAGGCTGTCACAGCTCATTGGACATAGTTTATTTACTGTATTGGCTTCCGCCATGCCCCTGTACTCTGTATTACTGTCTTACTGTTAAGAAGGCCTTCGGTAATCTCGGATTACTGGCCGGTTACGGTACTAAACCCATAGGGGTGGGTTTGGGTCGTGACACGAGGTAACTTCAATAGTTAAATCGAGAACACCATTCTTGGTAGAGTTAGATAAAGTTGAGGCCCCAAAAAGATTCAGTATGCCAAGGTTCCAGATATACGATGGCAAGTCGGACCCTAACTTTCACGTCGGATTATACTTGAACTCGATGGCACTGTATACTGGGAACGAGCCGTTGCTCTGCAAGGTGTTCCCTTCATCCTTCGGGGAGATTGCATCGGACTGGTTTCACAAATTGCCCAAGGGAAGTGTGAAGACCTGGGAAAGCCTGGCCGAGATGTTCGTGGCCAGGTTCGTGACGAACAAATTACAGCCATTAAGGGTGGACGCCCTGATGGCTCTGAGGATCAGCGAGGATGAAGACCTTAGGGCCTACGCAAAAAGGTATCATGAGGTGTTCAATCGAATACCCGAATGCAACCAAGAGGTGGCGGTCGTGTCTTTCAAGAACGGCCTGAAAGAGGATTGGGCACTACGAAAGTCATTGGCAAAGACATTGCCAAAAAGCATGGAGGAGCTCATGGCCAGAATTGAGAAATACGCCAGAGCCGAGGAAGACACTCTAGGGATTAAGGCAACAAAGCAGGAGAAAACAAACGGCTCGCTGAAGCGAGGCTGAGGTAACAACGGATCCAACAGGCAAGAGATAGGGCTGAGAACTGCACAGGCAGTCACAACTGTATTTCGAATCCCAATTCACAAAGTCCTGGACAAAATCCGAACCCAACCCTATTTCAGAGCACCAGCTAGGGTACCAGGAGAATTTATGGGAAGGAGCCTGGGTAAGCATTGTGCTTACCATGACGAAGATGGGCATCTGACTTAGGGTTGCAGAGCCCTAAAGTCACACCTGGAAGACTTGGTGAGGCAGGGCCATTTGAGGGACCTTGTAGACTAGGCCAAGACCAGAGAAGAGCAGGCAAGACTGCCTCAAGCACCAGCAGCTCTGCCTTCCCCAACACAGCAACCTCAGGCAGGAGGACCTCGGGTAATTAATGTAATTCACTCGAAGGTCTACGAAAACGAAATTCAGGGTGAGACCCAGAAGGTAAAGCATCTATAGCATGTGTACCAAGTATGGGAGAAAAGACATCGGACGGAGGAGTACCAGGGACCAGTAGTGTCCTTTACCGAAGCCGACCTGGAGATGGTCCAACATCCACACAACGATGCCTTGGTAGTATCCCTCCAGGTTGGGGAGTGCCAAGTGAAGCGCATCCTCATCTACCAAGGCAGCTCTTGTGGCATCATGTATGTCCGATGTTACAAGGAGCTTGGCCTTCACTCAGATGATATGGAACAATCTAATGGCCCAATGGTCGGGTTCAATGGAACACCGACATGGCCACTGGGAGCAGTAAGCTTAGATGTGCAGGCTGGCACGAAGAAGATAAAGATAGAGTTCACCGTAATCGACACACCCTCCCCTTACAATATTATCTTGGGAAGGCCATGGTTGCATGCAATGGGGGCTGTTCCCTCAACATTGCATCAACTATTGCGGTTCCCAACAGAGCATGGGATAGAGAAGGTCAGAGGAGATTAGCTGCAGGCAAAGAACTACTCCATGGCAACAATGAAATCCACCTGCAGCATACGAGAATCAGAAAAGGGAGAGATCGAAGACGAGGACGTGGAAGTCCTAGAGGATGTCGGCAAGGAGCCAACCGAGAAGAGTGAAGAAGCACTGAAGAAAATCCTCGTCCAAGAGGGGGATGAAGAACGCTTTTTTCTTCTCGACTCGGGCTTAGCCAAAGAAGAGGAAAAAGAGTTGGAGGCTTTCTTGGGAGCAAATATTGAGGTGTTTTCTTGGACTCCATACGAAATGCCTGGCATTAACCTCGAGGTCACTTGCCATAAACTGAACGTTGACAGGTCAGCCAAACCTATAATCCAACGAGCAAGAAGACCGACGTTGATACACGTCGAAGCAATGGAAGAGGAAGTAAACAGAGTTCTTGAGGCCAGGGCCATTCGAGAGGTAAATTACCCGACATGGCTATCAAATACAGTAGTGGTGAAGAAAAAGAATGGTAAATGGAGGGTCTGCGTGGACTTTACCAGCCTGAACAAGGCCTGTCCCAAAGACAGTTTTCCTTTACCCAAGATTGACCAACTGGTGGATGCCACTTCGGGGCATGGAAGGATGAGCTTCCTGGATGCCTACAGGGGGTACCATCAGATAGCAATGGACCCACCAAATGAGGAGAAGACTGCGTTTATCACCCCAAAAGGGCTGTATTGCTACAGAGTGATGCCTTTTGGGTTGAAGAACGCAGGAGCAACTTACCAGAGATTGGTAACCAAGATGTTCAAACATCTAATTGGCAGAGCAATAGAAGTCTACATCAACGACATGGTCGTGAAGACCAAGGAACCTGAGGGTCATCTGGCCGACCTAAAAGCAGTCTTTGACATCCTTAAAACATATCGGCTCTGACTCAATGCATCGAAGTGTGCATTTGGAGTTCAATCTGGTAAGTTCTTAGGATACCTGGTGACCAGAAGGGGCATTGAGGCCAGCCCAGATCAGATTAAGGTCATCCTTGAGTTGAAAAGCCCGACGTCGGCAAAACAGGTGCAGATGCTGACTGGAAGGGTTGCAGCCCTAAACAGGTTCATAAGTAGGAGCTCTGACAAATGCAAACCCTTCTTTAACTTAGTAAAGAAGGCCACAGACTTCTTATGGACAGAGGAGTGCGAAGTCGCCCTGGCCGACTTAAAGAAGTATTTGACCACGGCTCTAGTTCTCTCAAATCCAGAACCTAGAGAGGAGTTGTTCCTATACTTAGCAGTTTCAGAACACGCGGTAAGCGCAGTGATAATCCGAGAAGAAAAAGGGGAGCAAAGGGCTATTTACTATGTAAGCAAAACCTTGGCCGATGCAGAAACCAGGTATTTACCCCTAGAGAAGTTGGCACTAGCATTAGTAATGGCTTCAAAGAAACTGAACCATTATTTTCAAGCACACAGAATTGTGGTGCTAACTGAACACCCTTTGAAGTCCCTGTTGCAACAGGGAGATCTGACAGGAAGAATAGCCAGATGGGCAGTGGCCTTGGGCCAGTATGACCTAGAGTACAGACCTAGAACGGCGATCAAAGGCCAAGTGTTGGCTGACTTTGTGGCCGAGTTCACTCTAGGAGCCACTGTACATCGGGCTCCGTCGAGCCGAGATGAATGGCGTCCAAGCGAGCAAAAAGGAGCCCAGCCGAGGGCAATAGAACAAAGGGAAGAAGAAAAACTAAGGCCCTGCAGCATTTACATCGGTGACTTCTTTCGACTATTTATCGATGGGAGTTCAAACCGACAAGGAGCGGGGGCAAGAGTAGTACTGGTATCTCCAGATGGGCAGATACTAGAACAATCCATTCGTTTGGGGTTCAAGGCCTCAAACAATGAAGCAGAGTATGAAGCACTGATCGCAGGACTAAAACTGGTAGTAGCAGTAGAAGTAGATGAGGTGATAGTTTTTTGTGACTCTCAACTTATAGTCAACCAAGCAACAGGCGAGTTCGTAACCTGAGATGAACGTATGTCGGCATACGCAAAGGAAGTAGGCAGATTGGTGGCCTTGTTTCAGAATTGCCGACTACAACAGGTTAGCCGAGATGATAACAGCCACGCCGATGCCCTGGCCAACCTGGTTAGTGCAATACAACCTGGAAAGGAAAGGACGATAATGGTCGATTACTTGTTGGGCCGAGCATCGAACCACTGACCACAGAGCGTGAAGCAATGTGTGTGGACATGGGACCAAGCTAGATGGATGAAATAGTTCATTCCTAAAAGAAGGAAAACTGCCAGATGATCACAAAGAGGCACACAAGATCAGATTAAAGTCAGCAAGATTCAATCTGACAGCAGAGGGACATCTTTACAGAAGATCCTTCACTGGACCCCTTTTGAGGTGTGTACATCCTTCACAAATTGAAGATTTTTTATACGAAATACATGAAGGAATATGTGGAAGCCATGCTGGGGGCAGATCACTTGCCCATAGAGCCATTACCCAGGGGTATTGGTGGCCCTACATGCAGAAAGATGCAGAAGTCTATGTGAAGGAGTATGAAAAGTGCCAAAGGTTTGCACCTCTGATATACCAACCAGCAGCAGACCTAAACCTAGTATCTAGTCTTTTGTCGTTTGCCCAATGGGGCATGGATTTCGTTGGGCAACTCCCCCAAGCAACTGGACAACGGAAGTACTTGCTGGTGGTAACAGACTACTTCACCAAGTGGATAGAAGTTGAACCCCTTGCCAAGATTCGAGATGTGGATGTGAAGTGCTTCATATGGAAGAATATCATCACCTGGTTTGGGATTCCAAGAGCAATAGTTGCAGATAATGGAACACAATTTGACAGTAAGCTAATCAAGAGCTTTTGTGCAAAGTTCAAAATCAAGAATTACTTTTCAACCCCAAGCTTTCCCCAAAGCAATGGACAAGCCGAAGCATCCAACAAAGTTATCCTGGATGGGATAAAGAAGAGGCTACAGGCAGCAAAAGGAAAGTGGGTGGATGAGTTGCCAAGTGTACTCTGGGCATATCATAGAAGCTGTCATTCCACTGGAGGTCGGCATCCCAGGGATCAGAACCCAGGGAGTAGAGAACGGGACTAATGATGTACTCATAGCCCGAGATCTGGATCTTCTAGAAGAACGAAGGGAGAAAGCTACAATTCAGCTCGCAGCATACCAGCAGCAGCTTGCCAAAGCTTATAGTAAAAAGGTCAACCCAAGGGAGTTTCAAATCGGTGACCTCGTCTTAAGAAAAGTCATCGGCAACAAGAAGGATCCCAGAGAGGGCAAGCTTGGCCCAAATTGGGAGGGACCCTACAGAATCATCTCAGTATTGGGAAATTGGGCATATCGGCTTGAAGATAATGAAGGCAAAGAGTTGCCAAGGCCCTGGAATACTTGCAATCTTAAGTTTTTTTATCATTAAATTTTCTTGTTCTTTGTTATTAGCCGAAGTAATAAATAAAGCTTGATTTTTTCGTGATTGATACGATAGTTGATGACGTTTCCAGAATACATAGATAATAAGAACCCAAGTGGAACTTAAGTTCACATTAGGGGGCAGAGAGTTGGAAAATGGTTTTAACACTTGTTGAAATTTGAGAAAAATTTACAAGTTGAAATTAAACCGAGAACATGTTTAACACTTGTTGAAATTTATAAAAAATTTACAAGTTGAAGTTAAACCGAGATCATGTTTAACACTTGTTCAAATTTGTAAAAAATTTACAAGTTGAAGTTAAACCGAGATCATGTTTAACGCTTGTTAAAATTTGAGAAAAATTTACAAGTTGAAATTAAACCGAGAACATGTTTAACACTTGTTGAAATTTATAAAAAATTTACAAGTTGAAGTTAAACCGAGATCATGTTTAACACTTGTTCAAATTTGTAAAAAATTTATAAGTTGAAGTTAAACTGAGAACATGTTTAACACTTGTTGAAACTTGTGAAAAATTTACAAGTTGAAGTTAAACCGGGATGATGTTTAACCCTTGTTGAAATTTGTGAAAAATTTACAAGTTGAAGTTAAATCGAGATCATGTTTAACCCTTGTTGAAATTTGTGATAAATTTACAAGTTGAAATTGAACCGAGATCATGTTTAACACTTGTTGAAACTTGAGTTTACAAGTTGAAGTTAAACTAAGTTTATTTGAACACTTGTTGAAAATTTGTGAAAAATTTACAAGTTGAGACCAAGACTGTACCAAGAAAGGTACTTATGTACTTGCTGAGGTACACCATTGGCTTATATAACCGAGGTATGTCACCCCGAGAAGGCGGCACAAGACTAGGGTGTATATTGAAGACGCAAAATTATTCTAAGTATGAAAGTCATACAAAAGCAGTAAAGGGATGATAAAGATACAAGCATTCAGGAAAAGAAGTTGCATTTATATACAAAAGAGGGCACTTCGGCCTACCAAAAGAAGGCACGTCGGCCATGTGAAGAGCTTACATTATTTCAAAGGAAAACCAAAGTACAAAGTACAGAAGCAAAAGAAAAACATCGAAACTAAGACTCTTTAGCACCACTAGCAGGTTGGGTTTGAAGTTCAGAAGGCTGCTGGGAGGACATCTCGGCAGCCTTCTCAGCCGCGAGCTCGGCATCTATTTCTTGAAGGGTTTGATCGAGGCTCTTGTCAGCAAGAAGCACGTTCGAAGATGCCTTCTCAGGTGTAGCGTCCTTGGGAACCTCCTCACCCTCCTCGTCTTGAGTCAAGTCCAGGACTTGTCCATTTGGAGTAAGGGACTTGGCCCCAGCAACTTCCTTTGACTTCCTCACCAAAACCTCCTCCTCAGACTCAGAATCGTCGTCGGATTGGCTTGGAGTTGGGGGGAATGGCAGAGGTAGGACATCGGTGTTCCTGAGGGGGGAGTCATCGGAAGTTTCGAGCTTTTTAAGTAAAGTCATCCAACCAAGGGTGAAACCCTTCTTGCATGCCTGCTTTACTTGTTTCTCGTAATCCGCTGTGACATCGGCCACCCCCTCATTGTAGCCCTTCTCGTCGGCAACCTTGACCTCGGCCTCTTTCGTACCCAAGGCATCTTGAAGTTCTTTCTGGGCCTGGGTCATCTTTTCCTCGGCCTCTCTCTTTTCGGCCTCAAGAACCTTCTTGATGGCCTCAGCGGATTCCGCCTTTTCTTCGGCTACATCCTTAGCTTTGATAGCAGCCTCGGCTTGATCCTCCAAGGTCTTCATCTTTGATTGCAAGTTTTTATTAGTCTTCTGCAGACTGGAGACCTCCCTCTTCTTGTCAGCTAGTTCCTTCCGGTTCTCAAAAGATTGTAGTGAGAAGGAATGGGCGTGCTGGATTGCTTGAGAAAAAATAAAACAAAGCAAAAGTTATTACAAAATTTTCTAAAGTATAAAAAAGAGAAAGAAAGAAAAATTACCGAATAAAGACACTTACTTAAACAGAGCGCTGGAGCATCAAAGCATAGTTTTCATATTCGCTCAACTCGGCGTTTCGGTTGAGATCGCCGGGAAGAAGCAAAGCTGTACTAAAGGCGACGCCGACATTAATGTCATCAGCGCTATCGCTAGCCCTAACTGGCTTATCCTCCAGTGTAATTTTGGGGGCCTAGGGGGAATCGTGCTTTAGAGACCCCGAGGTGGTTGTAGCGATGACCTCGGCCTCTTTGATCGGGTAGACTCGGATGGTTGGGCCTCGGCAGGCCTCTTCTCAGTGGCAGAATGGGACTTATCGCTCTCAGCCAATTTGGAGATTGGCAAGGTGTCCTCAGTGTCAACCTGAGTCACCGTTGCCTTTGGCTGAGCCTTCTTTATCCTTTTTTGTTTTGGCTTTGGCTGGGCTGGTGCTGGTGAAGCATCAACTGAGTCAGGAATGTTGGCCAAAAGATCTTTAGCAACTGTTTTCTAGCGGCCTATCTCGGCAGAAAAAATAGTTTGTCGCCGGCGTTGGCGTTGGCGTTGGCGTTGGCGTTGGCGTTGGGATATTGGGATCAGATATGAAGCCGAGGTTGACGGCTGCTTAGCAGGATCAGAGGTCGATCCCTGATCTGGCCGAGATGTGAAGGCAGCTTGAGGAGTTGTGGCAGAATGAGGTGACAGGCTTTTCTTCTTCTTCCTTGGGACGTCGGGCAGAACCGACTTGTAGGTGGGAATGAAATTGAGTACCAAAGGAGCTCTCCGCTTGTGGACTGGCGGATCTAATAGTTTCCTCAAGCCTTTGCTGGGAAAGAAAGACTGGCGGAAGCCCTTTGGTGGCTAAGGAAGAGCTGCAAGATAAACAGACATTAGAAACAAATAAAGTATTGAAGACTTTAAAAAACAAGTTAGTATGAACACAGGGCTCTTACCATTGCCCTCTACAAAAACTGTTCGAGGAAGAGGGTAGAGGTGGAGGTCCTCGTCTGGAGCGAACTCCCTGTTCCCCGAGGTAATGAAATAATCATCCCAGCTCCCTTGTTGGAGTCAGGGAGGTCGGCAACAATTTTGTACTCTGTGGACCTCGGCTTGAGGTAGTAAATGTAGCCCGTATCTTTTTTGAGGCCACACATGGTGTAGCAGTATTGAATATCGGCTAAGGTAACCCTAACGTTTTCTTGTTTGGCTAAGGCAATTATGCCATTGATGACTCGGTAGGAATTGATGGCAAGTTGCATTGGGTTCAACTTATAGTAATGAAGTATCTCACGGAAAAGGATATTTAGTGGGAGCCGAAGTCCGCACTCAATAAAAGCTACAACAGGGAAGGGCATAGAAATAGTTGTGGGCATGATAGAGTCATTCTCCCCAGCCAACCTCAGATGAACGTCGGCCGGGATGTCAAACTCCTGCCTAAAGTGCTCTAATTTGCTCGGGGTGTCTACCCTATGCTTCCACATACCCATAACGTCGGCCTAAAATTAGAAGAGCTGGATTTCAGAAAGAAGGTGTTTTAGAAGGGTTATTGGAACCTCGGCAAAAACCTAAGTGTGTGCTGGGATAAGAATTTGTGGGGGTCGTTTCGGTTTTTCCTAAGAATTCGTGGGTTCTACAAAAAAATCCCAAACCTAGATCTGTGGAAACGAAGATTGAAGGCACGAATCTAGAAAAGTCACAGAAAACAGAAAAGCAAGAATGTGTTTCAGAATCAAGAACAATGATGAACTATCAAGGCCACTGTGCCAGAGTGAGTATAGGGGTGTAAGGCCAAGAACAGTGGCAAACGTACAAGAGGATTGTGAGCAATGTGTGTATTCAAGACATGGGCAAAAGCAAAATCATGAAACAAACATACTCAGATACACGATTCATAAATTGAATACTTGAGCAAAACAGCAATGACAACAAGTAATGAAGTGGAACTTCTTGAAGAGCAACAAGAAATAAAACCAGAAGGAATAGTGGCTTACCAGAAAAAGAGAGGCCGGTGTGGGGATTGCCGAAGTCCGACGACGGTTGCAAAAGCAGGAAATCGGTGAAAATCACACCGGAAGTGGTGAACGGAGCGAGTTGCAGATCTGGGAAAGCTTGAACAATGGAGGATTTGGAAGAAAAACTAGAGAGAGAGAGAGAGCTACGAAGACGATGTAAAGTGAAAGAACGAAAGAAGAAAAGAAGTTTTGTTGAAAACTTGAAACGGCGGCAAAAAGGCAATCAATGCGCCTAAAACGACGGAATTGTCAGACGGCGCCTGCAGGCGCGAGACGACTTCCAAGCGCGTACGAGGTACGATCCAGTAAGGGAAAAACGCGTGGCTAAAACAGTTGAGTCATTATGCTTGACAACTCATACGCGTGAGGGAGCTCTTGGAATTCTTGTTCCTTAAAGAAGACATGTCGGCATGAATAAAGATCTCGGCTGAGAAATTTTAAGCCGACATACTGGAATAGGTTTCATCACCTCAGAATGCCGAGGTAATAGAACCTATGGGGCAGTTGTGGGGATACAATTTCTGAGTACCAACACGTGGCCAAAGTGACGCCGACGTGTCAGCCGAGGTGCCACGTGTCCTGATCATGACGCCGAGGTTATCTCCAAATATATCGGAATCTGGGGTAAGCGGATAAAGCACAAGAGTCCTAGAATAAGGAAGGACTTCAGCATGGATAAGAATAACACTCTTAGGGAGTTTATCTTTATCTCTTGGAGAGTCCAAGATAAGCACTGAGTAGAAGTCCATTGAAGATAGGCTTCTATGGGGACTAGGATTGAATTAGCTATAAAAAAGAGGCACCCACGATGGGTCGAAGTACGCAATTTATACTCAGAACAGTGAGTTTAGCACTATTGATTATCTTTGAGAGATATACTGACTTGATTGTCGAAGTGCCCCCGGGTGGATGAACCACCACCGAATCTTCTCTTTTTGTTGCAGGTCAGCCAGGCGCCATCTATTCTGCTAGTACTCTCCAGCTGAATACTAAGTTGGCAGTGTGGTCAGAAATTCACCCACACACCTTGCATTTTGGAGCAGCGGCAGACTTCGTCGTAGCCCAAAAGTGCCTAGTGGCGACATTGGCAGTTTGTCGAAGGGGTCAGAGACAAAATCTAGGTCGTTTAGTAGCCGGAAGTTCATCTCCGAATGGGCCTGCTAGTGGTGAGATCCCTCCAGTTGGAAGTTGATACTAATGAAGATTGGTTATCTTATTTTAATAGGTACAAAGATCAAAAAGAAGAAGTTGAGAGAGATAGAAAAAGATTTTGAACAAATAGTGGATTTGTGGAAAGATTTGAACAAATACGTTCAATAGATAAGAAAAAATAGATTAAAAAAATTCAATAGATAAAATATGAACAACAGATAAAAAAAGATTTGAACAGATAGGTTAAAAAATTCAATAGATAAAAAAAAAAAAATTGGAACAGATAGGTTAAAAAATAAAATGGCAACATTAGAAATAAAGTGTCCTCCAAAATAATAAAATATGCTTCTCACCACAATAATTTGCAAAACATGTACTTTTCACCCAAAGAAATTATCCAATGAGCCAACATCTCAAGCAATTTTCAAATTGAATTTATCACCAATTTTTTTTTAAAATAAATAAATAAATAAATCGATTAATCCAACCAATCTTACTTGCACAATAGAAAGGGTCACTATCTTGTATGAAAATTGTTTAATATGTCTCATCACACAAAGGCCATGATTATATTTTATTTTTATATCTTGTATTATGCGTCTCATTACATGTTTGTTAACAACGTTGTATTGGCACATAACAAAAGTATGAAAACAAAAGTCATCTATGGTTTAAAAAAAAAGAAATGAAAAACAAACTCATCATAAAACTACTTTTCTCATTTTCCTTCAATAAATTTACTTAATTATATATAATGTATATGTTAGTATGATGAGACCTACCTCTAGTGAAATAGTAAAGATATCGACAAAAATGCCAACAAAAAAAAAAGAAAAAAAAAAGTGATATCGACGAATAATAATACCTCTAGTGAACGCTACTTATTGACATATACATTTTAAATATTTTTCTATAATTCAATTATGTATAGTCAGACTTACATTATTTTTAGGATAAAAGACAGTTTTAATCTATAAAGTATCTGTTGTTTTTCATTTTAGTCTCTTAAGTTTCAATTGTCATTTTGATCATCAAAATTGTCAATTTAAGTCAATTTGGTCATAAGTCTAACATCCATTTACATTGATAACAGAAATACAGATAAAAGAAAATTTTGATGCCTAAAATATGTATTTTTTGTCATTTTAGTCTCTCAAGTTTTAAATTTTGTTATTTTGGTCCTCAACGTTGTGAATTTAAGTCAATTTAGTCTTAGCTCAAATTGACAACGTTGATGACCAAAAGAACAAAATTTAGAACGTAAAGGACTAAAATGACAAGAAACGCATATTTTAGGGACCAAAATTGTCTTTTATCCAAAGATAAAATATTTTTTCCATTAACAATGTAAACGAACATTAGAGATATGGTTAAATTAACTCAAATTGACAACTTTGACTATCAAAATGATAAAATTAAAATTTAAGAAATTAAAATAATAAAAATGCATACTTTAAGAATTAAAATTGTCTATGGCACTAGGATTTGCCTATATGCAAATGCAAAAATCTTCCAATTGCTACTGAAGATACAGTAGCATGTTTACAAAATTGAAACCTATTACCAAAGATGAGGGTTGGTGAACAAGATGAGGGTTGGTGAACAAGCATGGCTGCCCTTCATATCTCATCTCTCCATGTTCGTACTTCTTTTATATGATTCAATTCTAAACCCGTACCGATAATCCGAATTATCTATTTTGTAGACATCGCAATAAAGGTTATTCATGCAAAAAATTAACTTCATCGAACAATTATAAACATATGAATAAATAGCATTTTATTTTAAAAAATAAATAGTAAGTTTTCAATCACATTTATCATTTGTTTTATAAAATAAAATGTGATTTTTTTCTTATGTTTATAAATATCCGATAAGACTATTTTTTTTTTTTTTTGGTATGGATGACCTTTATTGCAAAATCTACGAGATAGATGGTTCGGATCATCAGTACGGATTTAGAATTAAGCCTCATAAGAAGAGTATGAAAAAAATATAGAAAAATAAAATATAGAGGGGAGCCTATCCCGAATCCAAGAGGATGAATTGGATTAATTAAAAATAAACTCCCTTTTTAAAAAAAAAAAAAAAAAAAAACCTTTCCTTAGAAAATTAGATATATGACAAATAAGAGCAAGAGATTAAGTAATAAACATTTGTGAACATTTGTGAGTGAGTAAATCAAAGGAATAAAATAATAGAGAGGGAAAGAGAATTCCTCCACTGACTGAATTGCTTTCTTACATCACATTACTTGACCCAAGCATTATGGATTTGCAATTCTTTATTCCTTTGTTTAAATCCCTCATCAACCAATCTCAATATCTTAAGGGGGTGGTTGTTTGATGAGATTAGGTATGAAATTGGCACTAACAAAAATTACGGTTTTAGGAATTAAAATTTAAAGACAAAATTATTTTTTTTGGTACCAAATATTTTTGTTGTAAAAAGTATCATTATTATATTTTTAGCAACGAAAATTGGATATTAGTGATAAATTATTATCCTTTTATGAACAAATTTTTTGTCTCAAAAATTAAACTATTTTGAGACCAAATTATTTTGTCCCTAAAAGTCTATTTATTAGTGACATTTTCAAAATTTTGTTGCTAAAAGTTTTGTTTTTTTATTTTTTGGGACGACCTTTTAGCGATTATCCTTGTGACAATGAAAATTGGTCCTTAAATGTCTTTTGCAACAAAATTTTCACTTTTAAAGACCAAAACATTTAGTCTCTAAAACCCTTATGTGTTGTAGTGTGGACTCTATATTTATCACAATAAATAATCTAAACATTTGGTTAAAAAAGATAAGTTTGGATTAATAGTTCAGTTGGACCTAATAGTTTCACATATGTAGAATAATTTAATCACATGGGATATGTAGGATAGAAATTGATGGACTCAACTATACTTTTAATTCGCTAGTTAAATGATGAAATTGATCCAAGTATAAGATTTTTTTCTGTTATTTTTTTAAATATATTTTTTAAACACGTTAGATATATATATATATTTTTTAAACATGTGTAAATTAATCTCATAATATATAATAGTATTTTTTTTTCTTTTTCTTTTTCTTTTTTTTTCTTTTTTTTTAAAAGCAAAATCATATATAGAAATACACTTCTAATGTAGATTTAAATATAATTAAAAATGGTCATATGAAAATAAAATAAAATATATTTCAAATTTAGCATTGCTATTATAAACAATTCAAAATAACAAAATGGTCTTTTAAGAAGTTATCATTTAGATAATTTCCTAATTAAACATGACATTTATTAAAATAGATATCTAATTCTATGACAAAACAAATATGAGATACATATCATTTTCAGTTAAATAGTCTAAGAACGATTTATGCTTACATTGTAATTCCTGTTGAGTCTTGTGGACCCTAACAAGTACTATTACTAGGTCCTAGGTCTAATTTGGGGGGGGGGGGGGTTTAGGGTCCTCTTTTACCAAATTTTTTGGGGTACTTTGGTAATTTCTTATTACTTCCGCATTGCCTTAATTTTATACTTATAAATAGATGAAGGATTCTTTTTTGTAAGAGAGTTGTATTGTTTTTTGATCTTAGTGAAAATTGCAGCAGCCGTGGACGTAGTCGTATTCTAGGGTGAACTACGTAAATCTTGAGTGTGTGTGTGTGTGTGTGTGTGATTTCTTCAATTTTATTTTTTATTTTTTATCTTTCTTGTTTGTTATTTTGTATCTTACCTATCCTGGTTAGGAAGAGGTAATTTCTAACAACTGATGTCAGAGCTTTGGTTTGAGTGGAAGTGATGGCCGCAAACAAAGAAAAGGTCAAAATCAATAAATTTAATGGCACAGATTTTGGATTTTGGAAGATGCAGATTGAAGACTATCTGTATCAAAAAAATTTATATTAGCCCCTTTTATAGGGTCAAAACTAGAAAGGATGAAGGATAATGAGTGGAATCTTCTTGATAAACAAGCGTTGGGTGTTATTCAGCTAACATTGTCTTGTAACGTTACGTTTAACATATCAAAGGAGAAGACTACAGCGGGCCTCATGGAGACCCTCTCAGACATGTACGAAAAACCCTCTTTCTTAAATAAAGTTTATTTGGTGCGCAGATTGTTTAATCTGAGGATGACAGAAGGTGCTTCGGTGGCTGAGCATCTGAACGAATTCAATATAGTGGTGACCCATTTGAGTTTAGTATATATTAAGTTTGATGATGAGATTAGGGCTTTGAATATTACCAAACAAGTGATTTTTGTAGAGGAATAATTTTGACAAAGTTTTTAGCAAAAACAAACCACTCGGGATTGTACTAGTCAAGCTATTGTTTGACAAGTCCAATTCCTCGAGCTCTATTAAATTCCTAATTGATTTTGGGATTTCTTCAATCAAATTCGATTTTTTTTTTTAAAAATTTTTAATTTTATCAAGAGTTGTTTAAGTTTTCTCAACTAAGTAAAGCTCCATAGTATTGCTATTGATGCAAATTTATTATCTGAAAGCTCTAACATTTTAAGATTTGAGAGGTTGTCGATTTTTGACAGGGAAAGAGCCATTGAACTCATTTTGAAAAATCGAAGGGCTTTGAGCGCTAGGAGCTGCCCGATGGCTGCTAGGATGTCACTAGTGAAGTTGTTGCTATTGAGGTTGAGGACTTGGAGTTATGTCAAAAGCCGGTTAACATCGTCGGGAATGAGGCAACAAATAAGTTTAGGGAGAGATTTATATATTTTAGCTTGGAACAGTTATAGAGAATTGTAGGGAATGGTCCAACGATGTAATTGTCAGGCCTGATTTGAGGAGCAAGCCCACAAAGCACCGTTTTGGGCCCCCAAACAAAGGGTAAAAAAAGGGCCTCAAAATTGTTTTGGCTCTTGTACCTGTCTATAAGAAAAAAAGCCCACTTGAATTTTAAAGGTCCACATTTGTTTTTTAATGTGCAAATTACCCTCAAGTCCTCTTCGAAATAGGTGTACTCTATTTAATCCCAAATCTTTTAGGTAGACCCAATGGTCCTGCGCACCTTCCTTCTTCTCTTTATCTCTCTTTCTGATATCCAGCAACCGACGACCATGCCTTCCTTGTTTTCTTTCTCTTTCTGATATATAGTCACCTGCAATTGACAACAACCATCGATTGGGGTTCATCGATAACCATTGATCACCGACTCTTTGTTTCACCCTTACCGACAACGAATGAAATGAGTTTATGGCAAAGAAGATGACTAGATCTACATCAAATCCGGCTAGATCTAAACCAAAAATAGTTACCGAAGTACAATTCTCTCTTTATCTCTCTCTCTCCCCCTCTCTCTCTCTCTCTCTCTCTATTTTTTCTACTTTTTCTCTACTACACACTTCTTTTTTCTTGTTTTCATGGAGAAATTTTCAAGTTTTGAACATGTTATTTTCCAGTTTTCGTTACAAGCGGTAAAAACTGTAAAATGTTTTAGTTTTAGGTTTTTTGGTACTAAAATGAATTATACTTTAAAGTTACAAAATTTTATAGTTTCATAACATGCTTTAGAATTATAAAATTTTGCATTTTCATAACATGCTTTTACTACAAAATTTTGCAGTTTCGTAACATGTTTTTCAGTTTGATTAATAAGAATAAATGCTTAATAGAACTATTCTTTGAAACTGTAATAATTTTACAATTTCAAATCTTGCATTTCAGCTTGATCAATATTGGAGATTATTTGCTTAAATCCTACAAAATTTGAAAAATAACATATGTTTTTTCTCCATTATTGTTGTTCGTTGTTATATTTTTTTCCCTTCCAGTTTATCAATATTTATCACATTTTCCTATGTTTTTTCACTCTAATTTCTCTATTTATTAGTTTTTTTTTCCTCACAATATTTTAAACATTCCGATAAGTCTCTGACGATATTCATGACGTCAAACGAACGTTCTAGACATTTTAGCGACTTCCAATGATGTTCAGAACACTCTGGCAACTTCTTGGCGATGTTGAACATTCCGACAAGCCTCCAATGACCGTCTAACGAAAATTCAGCGGCAGTGGGATATAGCAACGTCATAAATTATTATTTTTTTAAATAATGATTTGTTTGGTAATAATTAAAAATATATAGGACTAATTGGTGTGGGTGTTTTGTTTTAGAACTAGATGGACTTTGAATTTTGTGTTTGAGACCTACCATCAAGTGTCCATTTTTTAATAAAAGACCCAACCTAAGTTAGAGATCTGTTAAAAATAGGCCCACTTGAATTTTGAAGGTCCAAAGTTGTTTCTTAGAAAAGGCCCAATCTGAATTAGAAAAACCCAAAACATTGACAACTTTTGTGGCCCATGTGTAAATAATATAAAACCAAAGTTTTGACATACCTGGTGGGTTTCCCTCGGTTGTAAGAACTGGGGGGAACAATACAGAAAACTTTGAAGCCCTACGAGTAAGAGCGACACCATATTAAAGTCGAAAGACTATAAAATTGGAGGTGTAATCTATCATAAGCATCGAAGGTACTTTATTTTCTTTTTTATTTTATTTATTTATTAATTTTTATAGAACTATTCATCTAAACTTTTTGAAATTAATTGGGAACTATTATGTTTCTGAACTTTTTTTGTATTATTTTTTTTCTTTTGTTTTTTTTTATTTACTAAATTATGATGGTAAATCTCATATCATCTTTGTAATATAAAATAGGGGTTTCAAGTTACAATCTTTGTAATGGGTATGTGTTCACAGTGGCGGAGCCAGAAATTTAATATAGGAGGGGCACCTGGATCTGCAGAAAGGTCTACTAAATTGATTTTTATACAACTTTGTTTTGCGGAATAATAATTATCATCTTTTTCTTGAGGAAGAGATGATTCTAACTTTAATTTTTTTTTGAAATATTTCTCCATAGCTGTTTGAAAAAAATAAAAATCAAAATAAAAATTCATAATCAAAATCACAAACCCCCACAAGTCAAAATCTCCAATTTTAATACAAATAAAAAAAATTAAATTCAGCACAAATCACAACAAATCAAAATTTCTAATTTTAGTAAAAATTATAACAAATCAAAATCCCTAATTTAAATATTAATCACTGTAAATTAATATTTTTAATTTTAGCACAAATCAAATTCCTAATTTTAGCACAAACAACAACAAACCAAAATCCATAATTTTAATATAAATCAAAATCCATAATTTTAATATAAATCACCACCAATTAAGATTCATAATTTTAGCATATCAAAATCTCTTATTTTAACATAAATAATAACAAATAAAAAAAATTTACAAATTAAAACTTAACAAATAACTATAAATTAATACTCATAATTTTTATTTAAAAATAAATAAATAAATAAATAAATAAAGTTACCTATAAACAATGAAGAGAAGATACCAAAGTTGTAGTGTAGTCCTAAATCTGTGTTGTGTGATCCTAATCTGCTGAATCGCGAGTCAGTAAATTACAAAGCAACAAAGGGAGATAAAGAAGACAAAGAAAATACAAAAATACTTAACAAGTACTGTGAATAAATAAAAAAATAAAGAATTTCATATACTTTTAGGGTTTTAGCCTTGCCGTAATTAAAATTGTGTGCACTCACTGAAAAAAATAAATTATGTGTTAGCGTTTGATTGAGATTGTAATTCACAAAAAATAAAATAAAATAAAAAACAAAAAAAACAAAAAAACAAAACAAAACAAAATAAAAAACAAAAAAATGTGGGTCCCTCGAGTGGTGTTAGTGTGTTTTGGAATGCATTTCGGAAGACTATGTAGCATGGGCGCACTATGTAAACAAGACACAAAAAAAAAAAAAAAATTTGAAAAGTCGGGGGGACGTGACCCCCCTTGACCCAACGTGGCTCCACCACTGTGTGTTCATATTTTTACTTGATTAAATATTTGTTTGATGATTTTTTTTTTTTTGTTATGATGACATGATTTTTATTTTATTTTATTTTATGTCTCATTTCATTGATTATTTGATTTGTTATAGTTGAAGACCAACTTAGCATTATGATAATGATATTAGTAATTTTTGGTAAACGTATCAAACAGGTCATGCTTTCTAAAAATATATTTTGAATACGAAAGAAAAAATTATTCATATATATAATCTTTTCATCTTAATTTTTTTTTTCTTTTAATATATATGAAAAGCTCTATATTTAAGGTTCGCTTTGGGTTCCAGAAAAGTTAGAGTCGGCCTTGGTAATAGTAGTACAGATCGATGGCAATGAGGTTTTTCAGATCACAAATGGGCGGTGGGATTGGCCCGGTGATGGTTTTGTCAGGGAGAGAAAGTCTAGTGATGGAGCCGTTGATGGAGGTGATCTCCGGCCATTCACAATGGATAGTGCCAAGGACGGATCCATGATTATCACTATGGGGGGCAAAAGTATGTTTGGGTGTGCAAATCCTTCTAATTTTTAATTATTTTAAATTTTTTAGTATAATATATGATATTTTAAAAATTTTTGGAGGTGCGATCGCTCCCACCTACATCCCCCTAGATCCATCATTGGGTAGTGCTTTTGGAGTTCAGTGGTGTCGGTGGAGTCCAAGGATCACCAAAATCGATTCTAAAATGAGTCTATGAAGTCTAAACACACTCTTTTCAAGTTGAGATGACAAACTTGAGGGAAACCAAATCTTTTTTTTCATGTCATATTTTAATCAAAAAGTCAAAAATCACAACAAAAAAAAAAAAACTTGTTCGCAAATAAGACCTAAGAGATCTCAGATCAGGCAATTCTATTGTTAGATCAAGAAATGTAGAGAACAAAAAGGAAATAATCAAATCAAATCATCGAATGACTCGGCTATATTGTCAAGTTGATGTAGTGAAGTTTGATTTCCCTTGTTTGAAAAAATTCATCGACGGTGAAGTTGAGCTTGAATGTTCGTGAGAATCCATGCCAAAATTTCTCAATTCCTGGTGATTTGGAGGTTGTGATGTTAGTTCTAAGGGAAATTCTAGTATACACACTTTCTGTCATATACATTTTAAAGTTATATCAAATTTTTTTTTTTTTTAGTTAAAACTAATTTTATCTTTTTGGTTATGACCTTATTTTAATTATAACTTATGAGATATTTATGGATTGTTTGGGATGAACTATATAAGTGCACTTTTTGACTTTCTAGATAAAAAAGTAGAAGAAAAAAAATGATTGTTTGGAATAACTTTTTAACTTTTTACGAAAAAATGTGTATTTATTGTATAAAATAGCAAAATTACCCTCTTACCCCTATATCCTAGGTGTACTGACAGTGATGATTGAAGGAACCAGTACGGATTTCTTTGAAATAAGATAGTGGACAGGCATGCTTCAAAATATATATATGTATAGGATGAGGCTTCCCTCCAGTCCTTCATCGGATTGAAGGGTACTGTTGGATCCGTGAGGGCCCACCATGGGTTCCGTTTTGATAATCCGAACCACTTAATGTATAGAACTCGTTGAGTACTACTTGGCTGTAAAAAAATCACGTTGACCGAATATTGATAGCTATGTGATCAAATCAGTTTTGTATTAAAAAAAAATAGACGGTGAAAAATAAACGCTTGACAAAAATCGGATTTGATCACATAGCAAACGATATCTGTTCAACGGGGTTTTTTACAAGCATATAGTACTCAACGAGTTCTACACATTAAACGATTCAGATTATCGAAACGGAACCTATGGTGGACCCCCACGGGCCCAACAGTACCTTCCAATCTGATGAAGGGCTGGAGGGAAGCCTTATCTTTTTTTTTTTTTAACATGTTCCTGTTCGCACGTCAGCTTGTACCATAACTTCTATACATATAGCGATCCCGATTTTCCCTTCATTGTTTAATTGTATTCCGGACTCGGTTCTGTGGATGTGTTGTTGTCTTATTCCCGTTTCCATCATTTACTCTTTGTATATGAGTCTTGGGTCATGTTGGGCAGGTTTGAAACAGGTTGGTTGTGTTTGGAAACCAAGGGTTGATGTCTAGATTTTGGGCTTCACGCTCGAGCGGGGCTTTTGATGCTCGAGCGGACCTGTTTGTATATCAGTCTGAAAAAAAATAGCTTTTTGGATCACTTTTTCGGGCCATTCTCTCTCTCTAACTTTTCAAAGCTTATGCATGATTATACTAGATTCATCTCATTAGTAAGATGCATGCACATCAATTAGATGGTGACTAATTATTGATGAATGCACCTATATATACAATGTATAGAAGACTAATGCTAATACATTGAATGTGATGGATTCATTATGAATGAATCTTAGAGATGCATTATGTATCTATTATGAATATGTAAGATACATTAATCTATCTAATGAATTCATTAATATAGAAGATACATTATGTATCATGAATGTATGAGATACATTAATCTATTTAATGAAGTTCATTGAATGAATAACTTGAGTGCTTCTCACTCTAGACTACAACTTCTCTATAAAATCATCTAGATCAAGTGATCTTCTACCTTGGTCCCTTTATATAAAGTGTGGGGTTTGGCTTGCTTTTCATTTTGATTAGAAAATTATTGGGTTTGGAGCACCTTCGAAATCCTTCATCTTCTCCATTTGGTCTCTCCATTTGAGGTAGGGATAACTACTCATTTTTATGATCTTTGACATAAACTTTTGGTCATTTTGATTTAATGTTGGAGTTAAGTAATTTTGGGTATTAGGGTTTCAAGATATAAAAGAGGGGTTTTGTTATTATGACTCATTCATGTGTATTTTGGGTCTTAAAATGATGGTATTGATGATTAGTAATGATATTTGAGCCTTTGGGTCAATATTGGAAAAGGGGGGAGAAAAGCCCTAATTTTTGATAAATTAATTTATATAATAAATTTTGGAAAGTTATGGAAATATGAAATTGAGTTAGAAATAATGAAATTGGGTAGTTATGATATGAAATGGTATAGTTGGATTGATTAATCACTCACCTTTGAAATTATTGATAAATTATCTGTTTAATGCATTTATTATCTGTTTAGAAATAATTGCTTTGGACTATCGGTGGAGGATAGTCTTGATTGTTGTAGACACTGCATGATGATTAGGTGAATTAAAACTAATCGATTGAATGTGTCATTGAATATGACGGTTGGAATAATATATCGAATTTGTGTATTGATTGATTGTGTATATGATAATTGTTTATATACATTGTATTGTGTGGGAGGAGATAGGGGATGTACTCCACGGTTTGGGAGGAGATAGGGGATGGACTCCTAAACCGGATTTTATTTGGGAGGAGATAGCGGATGGACTCCATTGATACATCAAATCTGTGTATCATTTATGAAGTATGAAGTGTTTTAATATGAGTTATTATCTCATGTGAATTGTGAAGTATGGAAGTGTTTTATTATGAGTCATAATTTCATTTAAATTGTTGATATTGGAAAGGATCATGGACATACTTGTCATGGATTTGGATTGTGCTGTATGTTGGTTTATATGAATTAAACATTTATCAAATGCTAATGTTTTAGTTATTGCTCATATTATGTTTAGCATATCTCTACTAGGTGTTGGCTCACCCTATATGGGACATCATTTTAAGTTCCAGGTGATATGCCACCTCCAAGGATGTAGCTTGGGAGGTTGTAGAAGCTGAAGGCTTCCTTTTTATGATTATTTTGTGTGTTACTTGTAAATCAAGCCAAGAGCTTATTTTGTGTTTTGAGTTAGTACTCTCTTTTTTGTAACCAAGTGTTGGCTTGGAAAGTTGTAAGCCCGTAAGGCATTTACTTTTGATATCAACTTGTAATACTTTTGTAATGAATACTCTGATAAATTGAAATATGCTTTATCCCCTTATGTCTATGCATGTCAAGAATGTGGGCCTATATTGTACTATTTTGAGGACGTTACAATACAAATTTGGCTTGTGTACTTTTTTTTTTTTTTATACTTTTTTGGTGAATAGTGATAATTTTTTTACTTTTTTAGTAACCTTTTGGCTTTTTGGCTTTTATAGACTATCCCAAACAAGCACTTAGTTATGCCACATGTGTTGTTTTTTGGTGTGATTTTTACTTATAACTTGTTAAGCAGCAATAATCTATATATATTATATAAGGAAAATGAGATTGTTAATCCACAAGCCTTATGGGAGTTCCAATATCTCAATCTTAATTTTTTAATTTTTTGATTTTTAAAAAAAAAAAAAAACTCAGCATTTATTGACTTCTCCCAACTCACAAGCTTTTTTTACTTCTCCCATATCTATTACCGCACCATTTTCAATTTCTCCCATAAACTATGGTTAGTGATGAAATTGTTAAATTATTTTTATAAAAAAATCTTTAAAAAAAATAATTTATATATTAAAAAATATATAAAACAAATATAAATTCTTATTAAAAAATAACAGTTGCAATTGTGAAAAAAAAAGAGAAAAAAATTACACTGTAAAAAATAATTTGTATATTAAAAAATATCTAAAACAAATATAACTTTTTATTAAAAAATAAGAGGTTGCAATTGCAAAAAAAAAAAAAGAAAAAATTATATTGTGCATTTCATTAAAATCTAAAAAAATAATTTGTATATTAAAGAAATATCTAAAATAAATATAAATTCTTATTAAAAAATAAGGTTGCAATTGTGAAAAAAAAAGAGAAAAAAAAATTACACTCTACATTTCATTAAAATTAAAAAAAATAATTTATATATTCAAAAAATATCTAAAAAAATATGAATTCTTATTAAAAAATAACTGGTTACAAAGAGAGAGAGAGAGAGAGAGAGAGAGAGAGAGAAAATTACACTGTAAAAAATAATTTATACATTAAAAAATATCTAAACAAATATAAATTCTTATTAAAAAATAACCGGCTGTAATTGCGGAAAAAAAAAAGAGAAAAGAAAATTACATTGTGCATTTCATTAATAATGCTCAAAAAATGTGCCAAGTATTTGTGTAAAGGCTTGACACGTGTCCAGTCTCAAATTATCAAATAAATATAGATGAAACCAAAGAACTCAGCTTTAATGGCTAACAAATATTAGAAGTCCAACCATTGAAGCCTAATAACTATTAATTAATAGAATTCAGCAATTGAAAGGTCTTAAACCATATCTCTTTGTCTTTTCAAATGTTCCATTTTTTTGGTTCATGCATTCATTCTAATATTGATAGAGAATTACACGCGTGGAAGAGTGAGAGATATTAAAATTATATATTGAGTTATGTAATTGATGTGATGAAAAATAAAGTTGTCTTCCTCTTCTATGGTGATTTATCTGGTTATATCTCCAATTAAAACATCAGGTGTGTTTCGACATCATCATTAATTGCTTGCGTTTTGTGTTATGGAATTTATTACATCTGTGTTTGATAAAGCTATTAGATGGACCTAATGCAAGAAGTGCAAATTATTTCAATGTCATTCAGGAGATGAGAAGTACAAAAAAATACACAAAAAGTATATAAATAAACAAGATTTTACAAAATTTGTTTGTAAGTCTCACTTCTTGAAACTCTTATAATTTATTTATTTTTTGTATTATATTTTATGTTTGGTTTCTATACTTTTTTTTTTTAAATATTTCATATAGTTTTATTTGTTTTCTTTAAAAGTTTATTTTTACAAATTAATAAATAAATAAATAAATCATTTTCTATTTCAAACAATTTCATTTTATTTTTATTTTTTAATTTTTTCTTAAAGTAGTTTGAGCTTTGGGCAATTACTTACTTTTTTATATATATATATATTATATATATTGTAATTTTGTGCATTTTAAGTGTATGATATTTTTACTAATACACTCGAAGATGAATTTTGAAAGAAGTATCATGCGAAAATCAAGTAAGAAAAAAATAAATAAATAAAACAATACGATAAATGTGGAGTAAAGATAAAATATTTGACAAGCAAGCAAACAATAGACATTTGAAATAACAAGCAAGTAGAATAGAAAATTTAACAATAGTCATTTGAAAATTTGTAACAAAATTCTATTTCGTACTAGTTAAATAAAATGCTTTTAATATATATATATATATATATTTAAATTTGAAATCAAAACTATAGTAAATTTATGAAAGCATAATTGCAAACCACATTTTTTTTTTACTTAATGTATAATATTTATATTGACTACCTTTTTCAAGTTTATTTTTTAAAGTATTTTTATAGAAGTAAAAAAAAATGCTATTAGAAATAAAATTTTTCTTAATTTAGTTATAAATTTTGCATGTACATTATTTTTAAGTTTTTAATAAAAACAAACATAAAATAATTGATTAAAGATATGTTGCATTTGTTATAGTCCTTTCTATGTGTGCAAAAAAATAAATAAATAAAAATAAAAATCACAATTCACATATATATAAATAATTGTAAACATAACACGTGCATAGCACTGGTGGAACACTAATTTAAATAAATGGAAAATTTTGATTTTTAAAAGCTGAGTGAAACATTTTTAACTTCTGAATTAGCAACTTTTAATTTATAATGAGTTCCAACAACTTAGTCGGACAGGTAGAGAAAGAAAAATAGTTGAACCTAAAGAAAGGCAAAATGGTAAGAGAAAGAGGAGAGGAGAGAGATAATGAAGGCAAGCCAGTGAGGGCAACTTTGTCCACGTAGTAAATAAGAGTACTGTTATTTTAATTTAAAAAAATTAGACATACTTCTTAAATTTAATTATATGATAATCTATTAGAATATTGAGTGAAATATCAATAAATCTTAAAATGTGATTTTGTGAACTATTTAATCATTTATTTATTTATTTATTTTTTTATGAATTCAAAAGTTCCATTAAAATAAAAATTACAAAAAAGGCAATCACTTATATATTTGGGTTTAATTTTTTAAAGATAAAATTGTGTTTATCTAAATGTAAAATTACACATTTGGGCAATCACACTATAGAGGTTTTGGATTTTTTCTTCATCGGGAACCAATTCAACATCACTACAGGAAATATGGGTTATGGTGGCGTATTTTCAATGGCGTTTTTTAAAACGTCACTGTTGATAATATTTAACGACATTTTGTAAACGTCGCATTTTTCTTTAAATAAAACGGCGCTCGTTTCATGAATAGAAGACGTTTATAAATGCCTTCTAATGGGTTATCTCTCATGCTCCCTCTCTCCCTATTTTCACCCTTATTTTGAATCTCTCTCTCTCTCTCTCTCTCTCTCTCTCTCTCTCTCCTGACTAAACCCCATTAATATCCCAGAGCCATTTCCAACTCCACCATCTCAAAATCGAAGTTCATCTCAAAATCGATTCAGATCGGTGAGCTCCACTCTCTCTCTCTCTCTCTCTCTTTCTCTCTCTCTGTTGTCTAAACCCTAATTAGATTCATAGCTTCAGATCGGTCTTAGGGAAACAGATCGGTGATTTAGATCATTTCGAAGTTCGAAGTTCTCTCTCGAAATCGAAGTTCAGATCATTTCAGATCGGTGATTCAAATTATTTCGAAGTTCGAAGTTCTCTCTCAAAATCAAAGTTCAGATCATTTCAGATCGGTGATTCAACCATTTTGAAGTTCTCTCTCGAAATTGAAGTTCATCTTAGCGATTCAGATCGGTGAGCTCCACTCTCTCTCTCTCTCTCTCTCTCTCTCTCAAGCTGAACTGATGATGCAATGTCGATTTGGTTATTGAAATCAAACCTGTGAAATCCTATGAATGGTTTTGATACTTGGTTTGAAACTATCCTGTCATATCCTTCATGCTTGTTCAACATGGCTATTATCCTTCATGCTTGTTCCATAACTAATATTGAATAAAGGAAGCCCAAATGGCCTACAAATTAGATATAGAAATGTCAGAAGGAAGAAAGTTAGTCAACCACATCCTAAACTCTGATGTGGCTCAAATCTATGCTATACACTTTATTTTTTAGGTTTTTTATTTTTATTTTTTTATAGCTTTATCTTCTAAAAAATTACTAATCATAGGTGTAAAATTTTTAAAACTCTACCCTTCTTATTTAATTTTTTTTTAAAGCTTTAACGCGAACCTAACCTTTGGCATAATTTGCACAAAGTAACCACCCTCAAATTTAAACCCACAACCTCAAGATTAGCAGGCCGAAATTTAACCAGTGAACTTGTGTGTCTTTGTGTGATGCAATAAACTGGAATTTATTTACAATAGTGAACTGTTCTGGATTCAATGTTGTGGTGCTTCAATACAGTTGATAGTGAACTGTTCTGGATTCAATTATCTTATTTTTGTTAAAGGTCACACATTGGCATTCCATTAATATATGATCAATGTTCAAACTACTAGTATTCTGTAAAACAATTACAATGGGGAGCATTCAATTTTTTGCACTTCCCATTTTTTTACTTCATCGTTTCTGCACAAGTGTATGTTTGTGTATAGCATTGATCCTGAGATATTCACTTTTTCTAAGGATTCCCTACTGTCGAACGCAGCATGGACGTACTTGCATGGAAAAAGGGGCTAAGATTCCTGCAAATAAAGAAGCAAAGCTTCCTCGTTGCAGTTCACTCTATTGTGGTACTTCATCAATTTTAAACATTTATTAGATCTTTCTCTACCTTTCACAAACTATCACTAGATTCATGCATTAAAAAAATGGGTTTATTGAAAATTATATCTTATAATCTTGGATTATTTAGCAATCAAATTTGTTCTTTTGTATTAAAAAAGTCCATGTATCAAAATATTTGTTAGCCTCTCTCTTCTGACAAATTTTATTACTGTAGTTCCTCATATAAGCAAAGAGATGGGTTTCCTTAAAGGTGGGGCCCATAAAAGATACCTTAGGCAATGTTTCGTAGCTTTTGAAGAGCAGAAAAGAGGTAAGCATGGAAGGTCTTGTTATGCTTTTCAGTTATTAGTGTTTTAATAGGCTCCAATGCACACATTGTTTGAAGAATTATATCATTTTGGCATGAGATATAATGATGAGGCTTCAAACTATTTTAGTTTTTGCAGACAAGCTACTGACAACAGAGTCCAAAGGCGTTTATGTTGCTTACAATTTGTGTAATAGTTGAATGTATCAGGAGTTTTTTTTTTTTTTTTTGTGGGTGATTGAGATGGTTCATCATTTTCTACAGTGCAGCGGTAGAGTTCAAAGAAAGGATATGAATTTTCATACTGATCCTATAAACTCTGTTCATGGTGATCTGCTTTTGTTAAGTACTACTCATTAAGTCTAGCTACGGGAATCCCTCAGCTATTCAGCTTTGTCTATTTTCATATTATCTGTCAGATCACCTGTCAAATTATATGCCATCAGCTCTATTGTTATAACTTGGGCCATTTTCTTTTTTGCCTTCCTGTCATCCTTTCCAAATTCCTTCCCGGGCTGGTGCATTTAGGGGCTATGACTGTACATGAGTAAACCACCCTAGCTAATTTTTTCTTCCGTACTCTGTTAAGTTCTTGCGAATGAGTTATTTTTTTCCCTCTGTGTGTGTTTTTATTTCTTGTCATGCTAATTATTCATCTCAACATCATATTTTAGATATACATAATGCATGTTGCAGAGAGAATGGGTTGGAGAGCATGGCTGGCTTTCTAATCTTCCTAACCTAAGTTCGTTTTAAATTGCAAGTAATAGCTACTTTCACCGTGCTTTAGAAGCACTTCTTGTTTTTATCTGTTTGATTCTAAATTATGGGTAATGCTCTTTCAATCTCTCCCTGCTTATGGATGAGCAACCTTGACATTATGCGATGATTATTTTTGGGTATCTGTTGGCCATCTATTTTAAATGTCCATTTGCTCTGCTTCTTGGTTTTGTGGAGATTATGTTTCATGTATCTTGTCTTTGCCATGCTTACCTTACAATCTTATTAATCTTGTTTTTTTAAAGGGTTTTCAGAAACAGGACATCTTTTGATCTTCAAATAAATTTGTGTAAACTGTGCAGATGAGTTTGTTGTCGGCTCCAAACGTCTTTTGGGGTTGGTCCGAAGAGGTGATGTGTTCCTTGCCGCATGGCAAGTCACACGGTGAAGACGGTTCGTCAAAACCATTTATGAGTGAATGGGAACTTAACGTCATTTTCGGGTTTTTAGAATGGACATTTAAAGAAGTAAATGTGGGTTTCATTGAAACGGGTTGTCCCACATAGAAACTTTAAGAGAGCTTTTGTGGGTATATAAGCTCTTGGTGTACCAACTTGGGTTGGGCCCCCAAGGGGCACCCCAAGTTTGTAGAAGGGAGGAGTTATGGACAAAGTGAACCTTAGCCCAAACCACTACACGCGCGCCGAACCACCATACGCGCGCCGCCGGCCGTTTGGCTGAGCCAAGCCGTGCCGGGCGCAGGTGTGGGTTGGGTTGGATCTAATGTTAATTTTTTGGACAAAATTTATTTAAATATTTTCCAAAAAATTCTTGCAGGAAAATTTAATTTTCTGAACCGAAATTAATTCAACTTTTGAATTTAATTTTTTTTGTCCATTTGTTACTTCTTCAGTCCATTTTTTCGACCAGATTTAAACTATTTTTGACAGGTATAAAACTGCCAGAAACTGCTAGCAGTTATAACATATTCAAACAAGTTGCTGATCTATTCAAAATTTGAACTATATCTGTTCAAAACAGTGTCATATCTGTTCGGCAGTTTACACACATGTTCGGACAAATTTTTGGTCATCTTTTTTGCCTATATATAGAGGCCATTTCTAGCAGTTTTTTGCAAGAGAAAAACATCCAAAACCAGTCTGAAAAATTCATTTTTCTTACTGTTCCATTTTGCTCATTTGCATTACTTATTCTTCATTGTAGTTTTAGAGAAATTTTAAAAAGAGTATAGAACACAAGGTTCTAGTTCGCCAGAAAAATTTATTTGGAGTGCTACTACAAAATTGTGAAGATCATTGTATCTTGGGAGATAGACGCCACTTAACCACAAGCACCGTAACAGGGCGAATCAGTCTTAAGGACATAGTGTCACACACTCGACTTGGTCTTTAAATATTCATTCAGTTCGGTAAAATAAATTTGGTATGTAATTTGTTTTATTTGTTTGATTTGTTTCAATTTATTTATTTTTCACAGAAGATTGTTCCAACAATCTTAAGACAGATTCGAATTATTCTGTTTACAGAATTTTTCGTTTGTTTCCCTTTCTCTTTCTTTTTCTTATAGAATTATTTTCTGTGATTTTACAAAACAATATTCTGGTTGGAAAACAAATAGTAGTAATATCCTGTTTGACAGATAGTAGTAATATACTGTCTATTTTCTTTGACAACTAGTAGTAATATACTGGTGTCATAACAATTCAGAATATTTATTTGTGAAGTTTGTCAGAAATTAATTTTGGTTTTCTTAAATAATTTCTGAGTGCTCATTAATTAAAAATAAATTCTTTTTTTTTAATTATTGAAGTGTTACAGAAATTTAATTTTCTGTGTGGAATTAATTTGGTTAAATAAAATTTTATTTTATTTCCCAATTAATTGAAAAATAAAAGTTACATTCTTGTTTCTTTTATTTTTACAGAATTTAATTATGTGAACTTGGATTAATTTTCTGTGTAGTATAAATTCTAATTATAATTTTGTTTTATAATTTAGAATTCATGACTACTGAAACAAATGCTTAAACGAGTATTGGAATGGTGGTTGCAATTGCGCCAACCCCCTCTCCTATTGTGACGGTGCCGGTAAATCACGGTGAGAAGCCATAGAAGTTCTCAGAAACTGATTTTAAAAGATGGCAACAGAAAATGTTGTTCTATCTTACAACTCTGAACCTGGCTCGTTTTCTCCGTGAGAATGCTCCTACTCTGAACGAGGATGAAACTGACCGGCAAGTGGTTGTTGCGGTCGATGCCTGGAAACATGCTGATTTCCTTTGTCGGAACTACATCTTGAACGGACTTGACAACATATTATACAACGTTTACAGTCCTATCAAGACAACAAAGGAACTTTGGGAGTCTTTGGAGAAAAAGTACAAAACGGAAGATGTCGGCTCAAAGAAATTTGTGGTTGGCAAATTCCTGGACTTTGTGATGGTTGATTCTAAGACTATGATCAGCCAAGTTCAAGATCTCCAACTCATTCGGCATGACATTCACGTAGAAGGCGTGTCTCTCAGTGAATCCTTCCAAGTAGCAGCCTTAATTGAGAAATTACCACAAGGCTGGAAGGAATTCAAGAACTACCTCAAACACAAGCGCAAAGAAATGTCTTTAGAAGAATTAATTGTGCATTTGAGGATTGAGGAGGACAACCGCAATTCTAAAAAACGGGCCGATAAGCATCCTACGGAGTCTAAGGCAAATGTGGTGGAACATGCTCTAAAAGGAAAGAAACGGAAGGTTTCTGGAGAAAGTTCATCACAAGGCTCTAAAGGAGGGGAAATTAAAAAGTACAAGTTTAATGGCAAGTGTTACATCTGTGACAAAGAGGGATATCGGGCCAAAGATTGCCGTAGTAAAGGCAAAAACAAACGAAGAACAAGCAAGAAGCCTGCTCAAGCCCATATGACCGAAGTGGACAATATTTCCAATGGTGTAGATGACATCAATCTTTCTGTAGTTGTTTCCGAGGCAAATCTTGTCAGAAATCCTAAAGAATGGTGGGTGGACACTGGTGCTACTTGCCACGTTTATGCCGACAAAAAGATGTTCACATCTTATTCTACAGTGGACAACGGTGAACAACTTTTTATGGGTAACTCCTCAACTTCCAAAGTTGAAGGACAAGGGAAGATTGTTCTGAAGATGATATCTGGAAAGGAACTCACTCTCAACAATGTGCTGCATGTACTGGATATTCGTAAGAATTTTGTTTCCGGATCTTTGTTGAGTAAGAATGGGTTTAGGCTAGTGTTTGAGAGTGATAAATTTGTACTTACTAAGAATGGGATGTATGTAGGAAAAGGTTACATGTCTGATGGCCTTTTCAAGATGAATGTAATGGCCGTTGTACCCTCAGTTATTAATAAAAATACATCTTCTTCTTACTTGTTTGAGTCTTCAAATTTATGACATGGTAGACTTCGACAAGTTAATTATGGATCTTTGCATAGATTAATTAATATGGAATGTTTACCTAAATTTGACATTGATTCAAATGATAATTGTGAAATTTGAGTTGAGACAAAATTATGCAAAACTCCTTTTCATTCAATTGAAAGAAGTTCGAAACCACTTAAATTAATTCATAGTGACATTTGTGTTTTTAAATCAATTCAAACTAGAGTTGGAAAAAATATTTTATCACTTTTATAGATGACTATACTAGATATAGTTATGTTTATTTAATTCGAACAAAGGATGAAGCTGTGGAAACTTTCATTCAATATAAGAATGAAGTTGAAAATCAACTTGGTAAGAAAATCAAAAAACTAAGAAGTGATAGAGGTGGTGAATATAAATCACCTTTTAGTGAGTTTTGTAAAGAACATGGAATAATTTATCAAACCACCGCTCCTTACTCACCTCAACAAAATGGAATTGCTGAAAGGAAAAATAAGACTTTAAAAGAAATGATGAATGCCATGTTAATAAGTTCTGGATTACCTCAGAACTTGTGGGGGGAAACAATACTTTCTGCTAATTATATTTTAAATAAAGTGCCCCGAAAGAAAGTGAATCAAACACCTTATGAAATGTGGCATGGGATAGTACCATCCTACAAATACTTAAAAGTGTGGGGGTGTTTGGTTAAAGTGGCTATTCCTAGTCCTAAAAAGACTAAGATAGGTCCTAAAACCGTTGATTGCATTTTCATTGGTTATGCCAAGAATAGTAGTGTATATCGGTTTTTGATTCATAAATCAGAACATTCCGAAATGCATGTAAATACTATTATTGAATCTCGGAATGCATCTTTCGTTGAACATGTATTTCCAAATAAGACTAGACAAGAGATTAGTACTAATAAAAGATCTTTTGATGCTATTACTAGTAATGATAAAGAACAAGGTCGAGATCAAGAGCAAGAGATATATCAAAATGAGGAAGAGGAACCTAGGCGTAGTAAACGTGCTAGAACTTTAAAATCTTTTGGTCCAGATTTTCTAACATTTTTGTTAGAAAATGAGCCTTTAACTTTTAAAGAGGCTATGTCCAGTCCTGAAGCTTTTTTATGGAAAGAAGCTATCAATAGTAAAGTTGAATCCATCTTGCAAAATCACACTTGGGAATTGGTGGATTTGCCACCAGGTTGTAAACCTCTTGCGTACAAGTGGATTTTCAAGAGAAAAATGAAAGCGAATGGATCAATTGACAAATACAAGGCAAGACTTGTGGTCAAAGGATTTAGACAAAAAGAAGGTCTTGATTACTTTGACACATACTCACCGGTTACTAGAATAACATCCATTAGAATGCTAATTGTCATTGCATCTCTATACAATCTACAAATTCATCAAATGGATGTGAAAACCGCTTTCTTAAATGGTGAGTTAGATGAAGAAATTTACATGGAACAACCAGAAGGTTTTTCTGTTCCAGGAAAAGAAAAGAAACTTTGTAAATTGGTTAAATCATTATATGGTTTAAAATAAGTGCCAAAGCAATGGCATGAGAAATTTGACAAGGCAATGATGTCAAATGGATTTAAAATTAATGAGTGTGACAAATGTGTTTATATTAAAAACACAGACAAAGGTTATGTCATTGTATGTCTTTATGTGATGATATGCTCATCATAGGTAGTAATAATGACATGATTAAAACAACCAAGAAAATGTTGAATAAACATTTTAACATGAACGACATGGGCATTGCTGATGTAATTCTTGGTATGAAAATTACCAAAACATCATAAGGATATGCTTTGTCACAATCGCATTATATTGAGAAAATACTTGACAAATTCAGCAAAGATGATGATCATCTTGCTAGAACACCTGTGGATGTTAATTTGTTTCTTTCTAAGAATGTACAGGAAAGTATTACTCAATTAGAGTATGCCCAAATTATGGGAAGCTTAATGTACTTGATGAATTGCACTCGCCCAGATATAGCTTATGCAGTAAGTAAATTAAGTAGATATACGAGTAATTCGGGAGTAGAACACTGGAAAGAAATTATAAGGGTTCTAAGATATCTCCAATTTACTCGTAACATTAGGCTGAATTATACTAAATATCCAGCAGTACTTGAAGGTTACTGTGATGCAAACTAGATATCGGATACTAGAGACTCAAAATCCACCAGTGGGTATGTCTTTACTCTTGGTGGGGCGGCTGTATCTTGGAAATCTTCCAAACAGACTTGCATTGCTAGGTCTACTATGAAATCAGAATTCATAGCTTTAGACAAAGCTGGGAAAGAGGCAGAATGGCTTCGCTACTTCCTTGAAGATATTCCAATGTGGCCAAAACCGGTGCCTGCTATATGCATACATTGTGATAGTCAATCAGCAATTGGTAGAGCACAGAGTCATATGTATAACGGTAAGTTACGTCATATTCGTCGTCGACATAACACCGTGAGACAACTACTCTCTAATGGAATTATTTCCATTGAATATGTGAAGTCTAAAGATAACATAACGGATCCACTAACCAAAGGGTTAGCAAGAGAGTTAGTTGAGAATTCATCGAGAGGAATGGGACTTAAGCCTATTAAATAAGAGTTATCACAACGGCAACCCAACCTAGTTGACTGGAGATCCCAAGATCTAGGTTCAAAGGGACAACCGAGTTGTGAATAACTCAGAAGGATCACTGGGGAGTCCAACTCCTACACATTTCAAGGATGAAATAGTGATGTGTGTAGCGTTTTAGGTTAAGTAAAATTTTAATGATTCTTATATCTAGGTAAACCTAGTGAAGTATGGCAGGATACTTTTCATAAGAATCACCTATGTGAGTGTGAACTGGGCCGGTTCTATGAGATTTGTGAAGGGCTACAATTCTCTAGAGTACTCATGAAAGACCAAGTTGTTCAAGGCCAAAATGAACACAATAATGAGAACTAAACTGTGTCTGGTGATATATTGTGTGAGTTCTATTGTCTTGCTTTACACAAATGGCTGAACAGTTCAAGACATCATGTTCATTGGTTAACTAGTAAATCCGATAGTGTCTCACAAGAGAAGGTTCAAAGCCAAAAGCTACCTATCCTTTGCAGAATATTTCCAATTTCTGTACTCTCTGTAATTAGATCATGTTGTTGCATTTTCTCTCCGTCAAATCCCATTCATGTAGAGGATTGTTGGAAAAATTGGTTTTATAAGGCTTATTTTGGGCCAACTTTGAGCCCAAAATTGAGTGGGCCCCAAACGTCTTTTGGGATTGGTCCGAAGAGGTGATGTGTTCCTTGCCGTATGGCAAGTCACACAGTGAAGATAGTTCATCAAAACCATTTATGAGTGAATGGAAATTGACGTCGTTTTCGGGTTCATGGAATGGACACTTAAAGAAGTAGATGTTGGTTTCATTGAAATTGGTTGTCCCACATAGAAACTTTAAGAGAGCTTTTGTAAGTATATAAGCTCTTGGTGTACTAACTTGAGTTGGGCCCTAAGGGGCACCCCAAGTTTGTAGAAGTGAGGAGTTATGGACAAAGTAAACCTTAGCCCAAACCACCACACGCGCGCGCCGCCACTGCCGCCGTTTGTCCGGTTGGGCCGAGCTGTGCCGGGCGCGGGCACGGGTGTGGGTGTGGGTCTGGTTGGTTCTAATATTAATTTTTTTGGACAAAATTTATTTAAATTTTTTCCAAAAAATTCTTGCAGGAAAATTTAATTTTTCTGAACTGAAATTAATTCAACTTTTGAATTTAATTTTTCTATCCATTTGTTACTTTTTTAGTCCATTTTTTCGAACAGATTTAAACTATTTTTGACAGGTATACAACTGCCAGAAATTGCCAGCAGTTATAACAGAGTCAAACAGGTTGCAGATCTATTCAAAATTTGAAGTAAATCTATTCAAAATAGTGTCATATCTGTTTGGCAGTTTACACACCTGTTCGAACAGATTTTTGGTCACCTTTTTTGCCTATATATAGAGGCCATTTCCAGCAGTTTTTTGCAAGAGAAAAACATCCAAAACCAGTCTGAAAAATTCATTTTTTCTTGTTGTCCCATTTTGCTGATTTGCATTAGTTATTCTTTATTCTAGTTTTAGAGAAATTTTAAAGAGAGTATAGAACACAAGGTTCTAGTTTGCCGGACAAATTTGTTTGGAGTGCTACTACAAATTTGTGAAGATCATTGTATCCTAGGAGATAGACGCCACTTAACCGTAAGCACCGTAGCAGGGCGAATCAGTCTTAAGGACAGAGTGTCACACACTCGACTTGGTCTTTAAATATTCATTCGGTTCGGTAAAAATAATTTGGTATGTAATTTATTTTATTTGTTTGATTTGTTTCAATTTATTTATTTTTCACAAAAGATTATTCCAACATTTGTATGAAGATCTTGTAGCAGCTTGGGTACACCTGCAAAACATGAATGGCTGTGGCCACGTCCTTTAGCTCGAGAACTTGTCAATAGATTGGAACGACAAGAGATGTTCAACTATTGTGCCTATATGTTGAACATTGTTCCATTTATCACAATGATATGAGTAATGTTATTTCTAACTCTATGTTTTCTTTTGTTAATGCTGCTTATTCTTATTGGCTTAGGTTTCAGCTTATATTGTTCATTTTCCACTTGGATTGTTACATATGTTATGCTAAATTTTCAAGCTAAGTTTTTCATATAATTTTTGTTAGATTGCTTGATATACATTGCTGGGTTCATTTCTTAACATATATATCTGAGGACAATTGGAGATTGAAGAATTTTATTTTTTTATTTTTTGCCAAGCAATAGAAGAATCTCTAGTCCCTTGATCCAATGTTTTGAATCATCACCTATTGTTAAGTGAGGTCTTTTCTTTTTAGTCCATCCTTGAGCCATGAAATTGATAGATCACTGGTAATGTTGCAGCTAGGTTGAAGGCACTTATTTTAAGGTTTCATAACTACTCAAAGTTCTCATTTTGATACTGTATGTAGCCTCGCTAACGTATGAAAAGAAATTTTTATGCAATTTGAAGAGATCGATTGGTTTGTACCCACATGGGTTTTCATATTTCATTTGCATTAATTAATTAGAGAGATGATAAGCCAGTAGAATGAACTCATGTTGATACAACATTATCATTAGTTCTAGAGCTATAACCTTTCTTGAAGAATTCTTATGGAGGTATGTTGTCATGACCCGAACTCGCCCCTATGGGTTTAGGCCATAACCAGCCAGTAATCACGAGATTACCTACGGCCTCAAATCAAACCAAACATAACTCATCAGAGAAAAGGGGCCAAACGGAAGCAAAAATTAAAACTTTGTCCATAGAGTTGTGCTTATATGGCACGTCATAACAAACCATACACATACATGTTAACAACTCACAACAAAAAGTATAGCAACATAAGGTTTTGTACAGACAGGATCATTTAAGTCTAAGTCAACCCATGAAACTATATACAACAGATTCAAAGTCTTCGCCAACACGACAAAATATAAATACATAACAACAGGGCGAAGACGAGTCTCATGCGTGAGATGCAAGGGCTGACTCTTCAAAACCTTGGTTGTTCCACACAGACTTCACTGGGGCTAGGTCTGGACCTTTCTTGGCCCACCTACAAACACACGAATGAGCGTGAGCGAAAGCCCAGTGAATAATATCAATTGAAGAAGGTGCATTGGAACAATATACATCGGACGACCTTAGGCCCAATTCATATTTCTATCTAGTATATAAATAGATATAGATCAAGTGGCTTCGGTTCCAAACACTTCGGACGGCCTCGGGCCCAATCCATTCATGTCAAACTGGCCTTTGGCCCATTTGTCTTTCATTCGTGTCAGACTGGCCTTTGGCCCATTTGTCTTTCACTCAGATCATACTGGCCTCTGGCCCATTCATTCTATCATTTAGATCATACTGGCCTCTGGTCCATTCATTTTATTATTCAGAACATACTGGCCTTTGGCCCATTTATTTTATCATTCATGCCGGACTAGCCTTCAGCCCATTCAGACTTTCATATCAAACTGGCCTCTGGCCCATTCAGACTTTCATGTCAGACTGGCCTGTGGCCCATTCATACTTTCAAGTCAAACTAGCCTTTGGCCCATTCATTTGGCATAGCAAACATTGAACAAACATTGTCCACCAATCAAATTAAGAAGCTTATAAACTTACATAGAAGTAAGCAATTGGACAACAACATATTTCAGATATCTTTGTCAAGATATTACTCATAGTGATCGGTTGGTTGATTTGCCCTGGAGCTTGACCCTACACATCACATAACACATACGGGTCACAAATGATTCAATCTGTTCTTTAATTCACATATTCCTCTTTAGGCTTCATTCTTATCTCTTTAATTCATACATGATGCTCAATGCATGCCTAAGAGTACCTAGAAGTGAAAGAGAACAGTAAACGAAACACAGAACGCATTTTCAAAATTTTCATAAATAGGGTCCCCGCTCGAGCATGGACTTACCCGCTCGAGCGGACCCATGAGGTCTGCAAAAGTACTGGATGCGTCAAATTTACGCTCGATCACGAATTCTGGCGCTTGAGCGGAAGGCCTTACTACATGGCTCCCCGCTCGAGCGTGGACTTCTCCGCTCAAGCGGACGTTATGTCTGCAGAAAATACTGGGAGCTCGTATTTCCTGCTCGAGCGGCGGTTCCCCCGCTCGAGCGGACATAAAATTTTTTGGGTTTTCCAGAACATGTTCTTGAGCTTCAACTTGATATTCAAAGGCTCTAAATGCATGATTTCAACTCAAACTCCACATATACATGCACTAACATGGTACAAACACTAAATTACAACATTATGAAGTCCAATTCCATGAATTACTCACATGCATGGCTCAAATTGACCCAAACTCATCACCAACACAATAAATTCAAACATTCAAGACTAACACCTCCATGGTTTGTACTTGCATGTGAGAGATACCCATTATTCTCAACTTAATTGGTGAAGAGGTGATCAAATACATAGACTTCAACTAAAAACTTACATGGATCATACATTTTGTGGTCAAACATTCAAATTCAAAGCAATTACACACATGCATGCATACATTGACATTCAATTCAACAAAACCAACCCAATTTCATCATACTCAATTAAATTCATGTTCTTGACCATTAATCAAACTTGAACTCACAAAATTACAAATTAAAGTTCATGAATTCACTTACCTAGAGGCTCCAATCTTCCCAAATTATGGTCAAATCTAGAGTTGGCCTTCAAATTATTCAAGCTTCAATGATCAAACTTCAATCTCCTACACTCTCTCTCTCTAGCCGGAGCTCCCCCTCTCTTCTTAGAGTTAAAATTAGCCAATATTGAAGCTAAAGAGGAGAATTGAGTGTATATGGCCCTTTATATAGCCCCACTAAGTCAATTTATCAATATTAAATAATTGAGCACTTAATTAGTCGTTTTGAATCTAATTATTTTGATTCGAATCAATTTTCAATTAAATTTCACCGTAGGCTCTAAAAATTACGCTAATCACAATGGCGTAATCGATTTCAGTTTTCGTGGCCGATAATGCCTTTGATTTAATTTCTAAAGCAGATAACCAAACAGATATTCCTATGGTGAACAGATAGAAATTCAAAATCACACATTTTCACATAATGGCATACAAAATCATATCAAACACATAACCATATTCATAGTAAGGACTAATTAGCATATTAAGGAACAGGGTTATCACATATGTCCTCCTTATATTGAATATTTTTCATTTCCTAAATGATTATTTAGCTTTTCTATTAATAGGTAAATAGGCTGTCTGTTTGCTTTATTGCTTGGTAAAGCCTTTTCTTTTGTGCTTGAATTGGAAAAAAAAATATTTTTTAGTTTTGTTGTTAAATCCGAACTGCATTTGAAATTTCTATTAATCTATGAGTTAGTCTTCAATTTCATTGTTCTTTATTATTTGTGTTATTTAGCTAGATCTAGAATGAGACTTGGCTGGCAAGCTTTTTCTACAAACCTTGCAACTATGAGTTATTTGTCAAGCAATCCCTCAATATGGAAATGGCTATCGTCATGGCAAGGGTATGATCATATCTTTTCATTTATGAATTTTGGTACAACTTTCTTTCTTTTTTTCTTTTTTACTAGCTAGATATTCTTTTTGAATAATTCTTAAGATTGGTCTTTACATTCTCCATTTTTTTTAGAAAGCTAGTATGGATTGGATTGTCCATCTTGACACTGACGAGTTACTTCATCCAGTGGGTGCTCATGAGTACTCTGTGAGACAGCTGCTAGTAGAGGTGCCTGGGAATGTTGATATGGTTATCTTCCCAAATTATGTGAGTGAATTGGTTTTCTTCTAAATAATTGTTTAGTACTTAATACTATGAATTTATACTACTGTTATCTAGAAAGTAGTAGATTGTGTTTATTTCACCTTTCACATATAATTCTGATGTAACTTTTATTCCTTGCAACATTCCATTTTTTGAATCTGATCTGCGCAAGGCCTCTGAATCATTGAAGAGGGTTGCAACAACGGTTTTGGCAATTGAAGAGTGCACATCATATCTCATTTTATTTTTCCAATGATCTTTCAGACATTTCTTTGACTGCATGAACAGAAAAACCTGGGAATTTTTGTTTCTTGGTAGATGCTTTTATAGTACTTGTATGTATAATTAGTTTGAATTGCATCTTTTGTGCCGATCTGTTTTGTAATAACTTTCAACTTACCCCTAGGCACTAGTTTAACTTTATTTCATCTTGGAATTGAAATATTTTTGCATATTGAGAAGCATGAATTGATTCAGTATTATGTTTATCTAAATTTAGTCAATATATTGAATATTTTTCATCTTCATTACAGGTATTTTTTTTAGTTAAATCTCACAGAATTAGCACAATTTCAAAAAAAAATAAAAAAATGAAGCTATAACGGCGTTTTTAAACGCCACTATAGAATAATGCCAACGGTTATATTTTTAAAATAGAAAAGATATATCACAACGTTTTTAAAACGTCGCTAAATGTGGCGTGATGTCCGTTATGCAGCACATTTAGCGGCATTAATATAGCGGTGCTTTTAAAGTGTCATAAAGCTACAGCGATAGCCGCATCTTTGACGTTTGGTACTAAACGTCACAAAAACAATTAGCGCCGTTTTTGATAGCTATAGCAGCGTTTTTTAAACGCCACTAAAAGCCTAATTTCCAGTAGTGTTACGAACAAAAAACGTAACATTTCAATGTAACATTCCAATAATATGACACACTAAAAAACTCATTGGTGTTCTTTTCTCAAACGTAACAACGTAATACTCCAAAACAAACTCTGTAGTATACTTTCTCCAAATGTAATACTCCAATATAACCCAAAAAAATAAAATAAATTTCATTAGTGTACTTTTCCTAAATGTAACACTCCAATCAATGTAATCCAAAACGTAATACTCTAATGTAGCACACAAAGACATTAAAAACTCCTTAATTTACTTTTTTCAAACGTTATATTTTGAAATTATACATTTACTCAAAGCTTACGAAGTGTAACACCCCGAAATATCCCAACATGAATTAGATACATTAGCCAACATTCACTAAGGGACAAAATAGATCTCCAACCTTTACACCATTAATCAACAAAGTTTATACAAAGTTTCACATGCGAATTATACATTCAATGATATAGAAATACATGAATCTATAGCATGTAAAGCATCATGTCCCAAAAATAATAAAATGCCCTCATGGGCTTACAACTTTCAAGGCTTAAGCCCGGTTACACAAAATGGCCTCTCGGACCCATACAAGAATAACCCTTGGCTATCAAAATAAATCACAAACAAAACAGAGTTATTTACTCTTCACCAAAAATGTGTCCACGCCCTCAACTCGGTGGGATCACCACATCCTTTCCTGTACCAAAATCCCATAGGGGTGAGCATAAAGCTAAGTAGAGAAACCTTACAAAGTATATACAGTTATGCAAATTCCCAATGTTAAATGCAAATGCAAATGCCAATGTTCAATGCAAATGCCATGCAATAACATTTTTAAAGAAAATTTCTTTTACATGCTCCTTTTGAAATCACCATGTTCTATCAATAATTTGAAATCTCAACAATTCCAAACTTCCAATTTTATTCAATATTGGCGGTAAATACGACTCAGGTAATCCCTAAGTCGGTGTCTGCAAGTAGACTCAACTAGCACTACCAAAACCCCACTTTACCGGTTGCTAACCGGAAAGGAAGTAGTACCTCCTCCGCGCGTGTTTTCGGTCTTTCACCCTGGACACTCAGGCTAACTTATCAATTTCATCTACACCTCCTATCTGGACTTACCAACGTATTTACCCCATAACATTTCAATAGTTCTCATTCAAAATATTTCTTTTCTCAATGTAAACGTTTCCAAACTCAATTCAAGATGCATGCTGATAATAATAAATTGAATGAGCATGTAATGCAATAATTAATGCCTCATAACATTTCTCCATTTTCCCTCTCTCCAATGTTATTTCACAAAATAACCATATACTCAACCAAAGTTATCAACACATAGCAATATTTTCTCATCATGCACAATTCTTAGCAAATAGTCTCTTTAAGATTTTATACAAGTTTTTTGAAAGTCAATGTCCAAGATTTACAATTCTCATAATCCATGGTACTCAACAATTTGTCATCTTACAACTATACGTGTTCATGCATTTAACAATGATTTTAAAATAAATTCTCAACCCTCACATATCAAGAAGATTGCTATTTTTGCAAACCATATTATGAAATCTACACTTCTTCATTTCTTCAAAACAAGAAAAAGAAGGAAACCCATAGGTTTTTCCCACATGTTCCAAAATCCCCAAATTTCTAGTTCTCTTCTTCACAAACAACACACACACACACGCACTAAACTCTTGAAAAGGACCCTCAAGATCACACCGTTTTCCTTACCTCAAATAATTTCAACTCTCAAGATGCCGTCTTAGAAGGATTTGAGATTTTTAAAACCCACTTTTGAAAATCTCTACATTTTGGGTCACAAAATCAAAACCAACATAGTAACTCAAGAAAATCTTTAAATCAACATCAATTATTGCAAAACATGTATATATAACTCAAGGAAGTCCCTACCTCAAGGTTTGATGAAGAAATCAAGATGAAACCCTAGAAATCAAAGATGCCCAAGCTCAATCTCCACCTTACACAATGTAGCTGTGTATGAAAGGTAGAGAGAAGGGAGAGGAGATGATTTTTAGAGAGAGAGAGAGAGATGAGCCAAAAGTGATACAAACACAGCCTCAAAGAGAAAATAAAACAGAGATTCGAACTGCCCAGCGTGCGGCACGCCACTACAACAAAAACATACTTTAGTGGCACTACACTAGTGGCATATTTTTAGAAAATGCCACAAAAAATGATATTTAGTGGCACGTTTTTGAAAAATGCCACAAAACGACAAACATAAAAGGCTCTAGTGACATTTCAATGAACAAGTGTCACAAAACTACAACAAAAACATACTTTAGTGGCACTACACTAGTGGCATATTTTTAGAAAATGCCACAAAAATGATATTTAGTGGCACGTTTTTTAAAAATGCCACCAAAACGATAAACATAAAAGGCTCTAGTGACATTTCAATGAACAAGTGTCACAAAACTATAATAAAAACACACTTTAGTGACACTATACTAGTGGCATGTTTTTAGAAAATGCCACAAAAATAATATTTGTGACACATTTAGATAAATGCCACAAAGCTACAAACATATAAGGCTCTAGTGGCATTTCAATAAAGAAATGTCACATCAATTTTATGGCATTTTATAAAATAATGACACAAAAAATTATGTTTGTGACATTTACCAACAGATGCCACTAAACTTTAGTAGCAATGGCATTTTTTAAAAAATGTCAGGACACTAGGTAGGTGCAAATTACTTTTTATGGCACTTAAGCCTCGTTTGGGGACTGGCTATTTTAGCCAAAAAGCCAAAAAGTTAACTAAAACTAGTCACATCACCTCTATACTTTTCTGCACATCTTTTCGTAAAAAGCCAAAAAGTTACTAAAATAGCCTGTTCCCAAACGAGGCCTTAGTGAAAAGTTTCGTAAACAAATATTTTATAGCATTTTGAGAAATGCCACTAAGTCAAAAACTTTCCAAGCTTATAATGGCATTTTTGAAAAAAACAAAAAATGCCAATATATTTTTAAAATTTTTACAATGCAGTAAATGATTAAAAATAAATAAATTAAACTTAATATACACTACAGGAAAAAGCATATTCGGCGACTAAATTTCCTGACCAAAAAAAATTTGGTCGCTGAAAGTATAGCTTTCAGCAACCAAAACAGCATTAGTAGCCAAAAGTAAAGCTTTTTGGCGACTAAACAATTTTAGTAGCCAAAAGTCTACAATTGGCGACCAAAACTAAGTTTGGTCGCTAATTATATGGGTTTTAGTGATAAAAAAAATTTTAGTAGCCCAAAGTAAAGCTTTTTGGTGACTAAAAAAATTTTAGTAGCCAAAAGTCTATAATTGGCGACTAAAGAATAAGTTTAGTCGCCAAAAGTGGTTATTTTTAGCACGGGAGAACTAAAATCCTAAGGCGGGAATTAAATTTTTTGGCGACCAAAATTTTGGTAGCTGAAAGTGCATCTTCGGTGACCAAATCCGATTTTGGTCGGCAAAAGTTAAGTCTTTTAGCAACTAAAAAACAATTAGTAGCCAAAAGTATAGAATTGGCGACCAAAAAATATTTTTAGTCGCCAAAAGTGGTCTTTTTTTATTTTACTAGTAAATAGTTTATTTTACATAAATTATGTTCAATAAAATAAATATGTTTATACATATACTTTTATATTAATATAGATGTATGTACTATATAAATAATATATGTTGCATATATAATCATATGGTGCTATAGAGGTGTAGTGGGAAGAGTGTGGTGTATAAGGTTTATGGTGCGGGAGGTTGGCGGTTCGAGTCTCTGCAAGAGCAGATCAAATTGTTCTACAACGAATTATCGTCACGAATGGCACTTGATAGCGTCACGAATAGTGCCTACCATGACATTAAAGTGTCACTGAAAGGTTTTAGTCTTGATGGTGTAATGACACACATAAGTGTCACTAACTCTTTTTTTAATGGCGCTTGATAGTGCCACAAATAATATCTACCATGACATTAAAATGTCATTGAAAGTTTTTAGCCATGATGGTGCAGTGGCACTTGCAAGTATCTACCGTGGCACCGATAGAAGTGGCACTTGTTCAAAATGCCACGAGACCAAAAAATGTCATTAGAAGAATAGTTTTGTGGCACTTTCAAATGTCACTAAACTAAGAAAATGTTGTAGTGCGCGTCCGGCACGTGCGGCCCTCAACCCCGCACGTGTGGCCTTCCCATGCCGCACCTCCTCCAGCACCTGCATATATTGCAGTGTGCTACCCCAAACTTCCCCTGAATTCCGCATGTGCGAACCCTCTCCTGCACGTACGGCCCAAGGCCTCGCACGTGCGATCCTGTTTTTCCCAGCCCAGAATTTTCTCAGCTCAATTCTAGGCACTTCGGACTTGGCCTCACACTCACCGTAACAAGTGAAAATCAACACCAAACAAACAAGAACAAGAATTTATTTCAGAACAGAACTTCCAGACATTTCAAACCCAATGACAACAAAAGGAGAACGGAGCGAATAGGACACCCGGTCGTCACACGAAGGAATTTTTGTACTCCTTTTGGAATGGTTTGAAGAATTTCACATCCTTTTAGAATGGTTTAAAAAATCCCACAACCTTTTTTTGGAGTATTACATTAGAGTATTACGTTTGAGAAAAGTACACTAAGGAGTTTTTGTGTGTTACATTGTAGTGTTACATTAAGGAGTTTTTTTAGAGTATTATATTGGAGTGTTACATTTGAGAAAAGTAAACTAAGAATTTTTTTTTGGAGTGTTATGTTTGAGTGTTACATTGGAGTGTTACAGTTTGAAATTATACATTTGCTTAAGACTTACTAAGGAGTTTTTCTACTCCTTTTAAAATATTTGAATAATCCCACATCCATTTGAAATTTTTGAAGAATCTCATATTTCAAATTATTTTTATACTTCTTTTAAAATGTTTTCCAAATAAAAAAGATTTCCATTTAAAAATTCATCCCATAATTCCCATAAATTCTATATGTTACCTTTCTAGCACAAAATGAAAAAAGAGAAGGAAACATAATAGAAATAAGAATATAATTGTAAATTCAATTTCTAAATAATATATTAAATCTATATTTTCAAAATCAATGAGACTAATTAGTCTATAAGAAAATTCTTGAGACTAAATGGATCATCATTCCTCAAGATGAGATTTATAAATAAAGTTTCCTAAAATATTTAAGATAATTATTTCTTTTATACATATTTTTTAATTATCAATTAATTATCTTCACACTTCACTCGATGTTAAAATAAGTTTAGAAATTGAATTTCTATATTAATTTCCTTAAACTAATAGAATTGAATTGATAAGTTATGATATACAAAATATGTTACCATGACATTATTATTAGAGAATTGTAAATGGAACACTCATCACCAACTAAATTGTAATCATTTTCATTCAAAAGTTATAACGGAAGATTTTTATTACATTATGTAAGGATTTGTAATTTTTTTAAAAAAATTATAGAATGAGAAATATTTAAGTTGTAATCAGCTTCTGTTTACTGTTCTTTTATATTTTTGTAACAAATAATTTTTTTTAAAAAATTTATTTAAAAAAATTAAAAACAAAAATTATCTACCAAGCAACTTTTTGTCTTGTGTTTTTAGAATTATTGATAGGATGGACTAGCACAGCTTAAAGTCATCCCAACTTGACTTTGACTTGACCTAGAAAAGAAAGTAGTGCCTTTGACAATTAACCCACTAAAGAAAAGGCTAAGAATTAGCGAAGAAGAAGCACCAGCATTATGAGAGCCACCCACTCTGATAATAGATAGGGAAATAACGGCACAGTGATAACAGAAAAAATAATTATAAATCAGTAATAAAGTTTATATATTTGAGGGTAAATAATACAAACAGTTTTTATAGTTTATACGATATGTCAATTTGGTCTTCATTATTTTAATTTGCTCGATTTTATTCTTTATTTTGACGGATTGTGTCATTTTAGTCCTATAAATCACTGTTGTCAAGTTTGGTAGACGAAAAGTCAAACTATGTGTCAATTTGGTCCCTGTAGTTTACACAATATGTCAATTTGGTTTCTGTCAAAATTGAGTAAATTAAAACAACAGGGACCAAATTGACACATTGTGTAAACTATATGGACCAAATTGACACATTATATAGATGTTTAAAAATTAATTTGGTAAAAAAATAAATAAATAAACAAATGTTTAAAAGATTTATCAATTTTACATAATTTTATCTTTAACGGGTAGATATAATTTTTAAAACTTCAAAAATATTTTTTTGATATTTATTTTTGTCAAATTAGTTTATATTTTATCAAATTGACGACTTTGCCCTTGAAATTGAGTAATGATATCTTCAATTGTCCTTATTTGGAACAAGATTCAAAATTCAGAGTCAAATGTGTCATAATTAAAAAATCAAGGACCAAAATGACATAATATCTAAACTATAAGGACCGTTAGTGTAATTCGCCGTGGTAGTTAAATATGGATTTAGTTTTTGTTCCCATATTAGTTTGGATTTATGACAGACCTATTTAACTTTGTTTGGAATTATTAAAATTTTGAATTTAGTGTTTCTTTGTTGGTTTTGGATTGGATTGAAAGGAAATATATATATATATATATATTGATTTAGAAGGATTCTTTAACTATAAATAGGTGGAGACTCTCATTCAATTAGTTGAACTTTTCAATTCCATTAGTAGGACTTTGTGGTTCGTTGGAGCCCCCATGGGGAGGGTTTTGTTGGTAGGTGCGCTTCTACAACCTCCATTTCTACAAGCTTCCACATTTTCATCACCCTTTCGTTGGTTGGTGCCCATCACATCTCTCTTTTGATTATCAGCACTTAGTGAATCAGGTTTAATTGATATCACCATTTCGTTTGACGCCAAACGGGACACAATGGCCAAATTTGGCCACTGTTCAAGCTCAATGAGCACTCTATTTGGTGTATTCCATGCATTAGATGTTTGACCTCCAATGTTTGGCTTCTTTGATGGTTGCTCAATTGAGGTTTGCATATCAGAACTTTCCTTGATAAATCGCTACTGTGATGTACCAAGATCTCCACACAAACAGAGACCTACACAATCACACTCAAACACAACCTACATATGCAACCAGACTTGTGTGGGTATTAACAAATAAAAATGTCGTAGTTACTTACAATTTTACTCATAAATTGCTTTTGTTGTGATTGCGTATAAAGAATTTTAATTTAAGAGGTCTTGGATTCCAAATAATTCAATGTTGGCCATAACCATTTCAAGAGTTTGGCCAATACGTAAGGAAACTCGCGATCGAACCTAACCACAACACTGCCACAAATAATGTCTTTTTTTGTAACTAAATTTTTGTTTTAGTTTTTATGTTGTCGCACAAAGATTTTTTTTCTCAACCTTTTTTTTTTTTTTTTTTTTGGGGGGGGGAGTGCATTGCCTAGTATATCATCGCAAATAATATTTTTTTTTGTCAGCCACTATACCCTTAAAATATAATGTGTGATTGGTTCCGTATTCCAAGACATGTTAAGAAACCATTGGATGGCTCACAGAACTGACTCCCAATGAAAACGTTTGGTTGTGACAATCACATACAATATTCTTTAGGGATGCATTAATGTTGTGATTCAATCATAAATTTATATCGGAATTTAGAAGAATAAAAAAAGGAAAAAAATAGAGAGAAAAAAAAATATTTTATATTTTATTATAACATTGTCTTCACATTTTTTCTTTTCCTTTTTAAATTTTTACCCAAATATATGATCAAACACAACCTAAAAGTGTTGCTAGTTTAGGGCATGTTTGTTTGACAAATTATAATTAGATTGGGTAGGACTATGAGTACAATAAGATTAAGTGATGAGATTATTAATGTGGTGATATTAGGTTAGAGATATAAAAAGAGAGTGTGTTTGTTTGTCCACTAGTATGGTGATTTTAATTAGTTGTGATTAAATTTATAAAATTATCTAAAAACTTTTATCACATACAATATAACTTTGTTGATTTTGTAAGGTGGAGGGAAAAATGGTCTTTTAATCATCAATCCATGTAAGGAGATTAACAATCCCAACCCTCCCATAGGAATGGTATTCCCAGTGGAGGGATTCATACTCCAATAGGATTGCCAACCTTATACATTTTATTGCAAACAAACATGAATTAGGTGGATCTCACAAATTGCTAATTCAATTCCCTCTCCAAACTCTCAATCAAACATGGCCTTAGGAAGAAGAGAAAAGTAAATATTACAATTTCATGCGAAGTATTCAAATCGGCTAGTCAAACAATTCAAACATTCTGAGGTCATCTAATGACAACAACAATCATGTAATTGACAAAGATGGCTATCTAACACATAAAGCAATAATTCCACATTTAAACATAAATATATGAAGAAAATTGCACACAAAAATCAATGCAATTGGTGTTGTACAAAAAACAATGTTTAAACAAAAATAACAGATTTAGATTTATTTAATTCGGATTATAAAATAGAAGATAAAAGAACTACAAAAGCTAGAATTTACAACTTGCATGAAGAACAAAAATTAACATAAAGAAAATAAAATTTTGAAAAGAAATACAGGAAAAAAAATAAAAAAAAAAAAACAACAAGAAAAGCAAGCCCAAGATCCCCGGGCTTCGCCCGGCCGAGTCCGAGCGGGTAGCGCGCTTGTGGCATTTTTTACATAATCAACTTTGACCATAATCATGATTCAAGCCCATCCTTGAAGCATTCATAACTCCATTCCTTCAAACAATTTAGATGCCCTAAATGGCTCGCACCCTTAGGTAAAACTAGGGATTTAAATATCCATCAATGTTTCCTCTATAATCAATGTGGGATAGATAGTTATACATCTTCCCCAATACCTCATTCACAAGGCCAACTCTATGAGACAGTTTCTCATTCAATTTTCAATAATTTTTTATCATTCTTTTTGGAATATAAAGATCTCATTGTAAAGAATCTAAACCCAATTGGGCCCACCTTAACTGTCGGTTGGGACCCATTCTAATTTCGCATTAATGTCACCAAAAAACCATTATTTTCCAACAATTCCCCACATGAATAAAATTGACCGAACAAAAAAAAAGGGGGAGGGGGGATAACGTTTAACAACAAAGACCTAAAGAGAGAGCACACAAAATAACCATTCATCAAATAAGGTAGCTTTTCGGCCTTGAACCTTTCCTAGTGAAAGTCTATTGGATTTATTGGTTGATCAGTGAACATGATGTTTTGAACTGTTCTACCGTTTGTGTAAATCGAGACAACAAATCTCACGCTGGTGTTACTCTAACCATCATTCTGTTCTTACTGTCATGTTCATTTTGGCCCTAAACACTAGCCTATTTCAGTAAGTGGTTTTAAACAATTCAACCTTGTTAATTCCTAAAGAAATGACCCCACTTCGCACTCACATAGGAGACCTTCTTAAGGTATCTCGTTATACCATGCTTGCCTATTCAACATATACAGTTCATTAAAAACATCGGCTTAACCTTCTACCCTACAAGTTATCACTATATATAGGAATGAGTAGGAGTATTTCAGCCAACGTGGAATATCTTCAATGAAATAGTGGAGCCATTCAACTTTTTTTGTTTTGTCTAAAGCAAAAAACTCATATTCCATTGTTGATCTCGATTTACACATCTGCTTGGAAGATTTCCAAGACACAGTTGCCCCTCCCAGGGTGAACACATTTATATCAGATATCCAATTCGCGTTACTATAGTATTGTTGGATATCTGGTGTAATGCACTCCATTATCCTGGATGTAACGTAAATACCTTAACGCCTACACAATACCTTACAATGAGTAGCATTAAGATTGCTTGTGTATCTACTAAGCCTACTAACCGAGTAAGCTATATCTAGCCTTATACAACTCATTAGATACATTAAATTCCCAATAATTCGAGAACATTCTAATTGAGAGACACTCTCACCATTATTCTTAGCCAAACTTCTCAACTAATCCACTAAACTTCTCAACTATCTTATCTATATAATGAGACAGAGACAATACAATACCACCAGATGTTCTAGTGATCTTAATACCCAGAATAATATCTTCAAGGCCTATATCTTTCATATCAAACGTAGAGTTTAACAACTTCTTTGTAGTTCTAATCATTTCATCATTACTACCAACAATGAGCGTGTTATCAACATATAGACACAGAATGACAAAACCTTTGTTAGTGTCTTTGACATATACACATTTTTACACTCGTTGATCGCATGAATTTGGCATTTGTGGCATCGCTGAACAAAACTGATACAATCCTTCTCCATGGTTGACCAATAATAACCCTGCCAGAGAATCTTTCGGGCTAGCATTAATCCGCTCATGTGTGCTCCACACTCTTCCCCATGGATGGCCTCCACTAGGTGCTTCGACTCTTCTACATCAACACACAACTTGTGCATTCCCAGAGGGCCCCTCTTATACAACTTACCCTCGCCGATGATAAATTGAGCAGCCATTCGCCGTATTGCCCTCTTATCTTTGGCACTTGCCCCTAGTGGATAAGCCTTCTTTTCCAAGAAGTTTCAGACATCATAATACCAGGGGTTTTGATCTTGCACTTTATCTATTGTGGTGATCAACTCGTAGGCTGGCACATATCTCTGTTCAATAATGATCGGACGCATCCAGACTCCAAAATGGATGTCTATCATAGAAGATAGAGTTGATAAGGCGTCAGCGAACCTGTTGTTCTCTCTTAACAAATGCGTGAAGGTCAGTTTCTCGAACCTAGGAATTAGAACATCCAGAGTTTGGTGATCAATTTTCAACCTTTCTTCTTTAACCTTCCAGTCTCCTTTTGTTTGAGACACAATCAGGTTCGAGTCCCCAATGACGTCCAACCTTTTTGCCCCTAGTTCTAGGGCGGCTTCCAATCCAGAGATACACACTTCGTATTTTGCTTCATTATTAGATACTCTGAACCGGAGTTTGAAGGCTAAGGGTATATGGGAATTTTCGGTTGCTATCAGCAACACCCCTATCCCATAACCATATTGATTAGTCGCTCCGTCAAAGTACATTGTCCAAATCTCTTCCTTGACTTGCAGAATAGCTTCATCTGGAAATAGGTATTCTACCTCTTCATCCCCTTCCACTGGGTGATCTTCCAAGAACTCTACCACCGTTCTCCGTTTGACAGACTTGCGAGTCACATATTTCAAATCAAATTCGGAGAAAAGAAGCAACCAACGGGCTAGCCTGCCCGTAAGTACTGGTTTCTAGAAGAGATATTTGATGGGATCTAATCTCGAAACCAGAATTACATAGTGAGCTAACAGGTAGTGCCTCAACTTCCTGGTGGCCCATACCAAAGCTAAGCAAGCCTTTTCCAGCGGCGTGTAGTGGGTCTCATAATCCCGCATCTTTTTGCTCAGGTAATAGATGGCTTTCTCCACTCTATCCTCAGATTCCTGTCTAAGCATGCAGCCCATAGTCGTGTCAGTTACTGACAGATACAGAATCAACGGCTTCGCCGGCTCTGGCGGTGACAACACGGGTGGGTACTGAAGGTACTGCTTGATCTACTCAAAAGCAACCTGGCATCGGTCATCCCATTAGAATTTTTTTCCTTTCTTTAGGAGACCAAATAGTGATTCACAAGTCAAGGTTAATTTTGCAATAAACTATCTTATGAATTACACTTTATCCAGAAAGCCTCGCACCTCCTTTTCAGTCCTTGGTTGTGCATTTCTAGTGTGGCCTTGATTTTGGAAGGATCAACCTCAATTCCCCTCTGTGTAATCCAGAACCCCAGTATTTTCTCGACTGTGACACCAAAAGTGTATTTCTATGGATTCAGCCTCAACTGATATTCTCTAATCCTTTGGAAGAATTTCTTTAAGGCAGCATAGTGGCCCTCTCTTTCCTTGGACTTGACAATCATGTCGTCTACGTACACCTCAACCTTTTTGTGGATCATATCATGTAGAATCATGGTTGCAGCATGTTGATAAGTAGCCCCAGCATTCTTCAGACCGAACGGTATTACCCTGTAGCAGTAGTTTCCCCACGGAGTGGTGAAGGCAGTCTTCTCTCTATCCTTAGGTGCCATCAGAATCTGGTTATACCCGAAAAATCCATCCATAAAGGAGAGCAACGCATGGCCTGAGGTGAAGCCCACCAATTCATCGATGTGCGGTAAGGGAAAGTCGTCCTTCGGACTGGCTTTGTTTAGATCTCTAAAATCCACACACACCCGAATTTGACCATCTTTCTTCGGCATCGGAACAATGTTGGCCAACCAAGTTAGATACTCAGATACTAGCAAGAACCCTGCGTTTATCTGCTTGGTGACCTCCTCCTTAATCTTCAAAGCCCAATCCGGGCGCATTCTCCGCAGCTTCTGCTTAATGGGTTGGGCCTCAGGGTCAAGAGGGATCTGGTGCTGTACAATCTTAGGATCGATTCCAGGCATGTCTTCGTAGGACCATGCGAAAACATCTTTGAAATCTTTTAATAAAGCGACCAAGCGCTCGCGTTCCTCCGAAGACAACGTGGACCCGATCTGGACTAGATGCGGATCCTTCTCAGTACCCACATTAATTGAAATGATTTCATCAACAAGGGGTTTTACAAACCTCTCCTCCTCTTGATCAATCAAATGTTTCAAAACCAGAGGGATTCCTTCCTCGTCTTTTTATCAAAATTTTGAAAGCCATGATCAATGCAATACACAAGTGGCACAGAGAAGTACTTGAAAACTATAATGGTATTCTCATTCAAAAGATCCAGCTCATCCAATTTCTCGGTTACAACATACTCAAAAGAAAAGGAAAAAGACAACCTAGACAAAACAATGGCATCCGGGTTATCAACCCCAGGAATACCGGACTCTGACTCAGAAGAACTAGAATCTGATTCCGACTACACAGACTCTGTGGAATCAAATTTCGACTCACTACCTGATTCAAAACTGCTAGGCACAAAGCCCTCCTCTAGCTGCCAAGTGAGAGAGGGTGCGTCAGATACATCTAGAATACCACCGGAAGGGTCCACACCTGATTGATCTCCGATCATGGAAACGGTGAAGCCATCCCCCCAGCTCTCTGGTTTGATATGAGGATCGGAAAGGAGACACGCCAGTGCTGCTCCTATCTTAAATTCATTGTTGTTGGACTCATCATCTGTACTCTGTTCTGCCTCAGCAGCTAATTCAATCTGTTCCTCTGTGGCTTCATCCTCTTGCAGCTGTAGGTCGAAGAAAATCTCAAAGCTGAGCAGACGCTGCTTCTCAAAGTTCAACCATGGCTCAGGAAAGCTGCAAAATGGGAAGTCTTCCCCCTCCCGAGCAAAGCGGTCGTTCAGAGTTCCCTGAATTGGCCTATGCACAAGCTCATAGTGCTTTCCACTTTCCTTTGCCTTGGCTCTTCCTTCCCTTTTCTTACCCAGTCATCTTTGGTAGGCATGTAACCTAGACCAAAGGTATGAGGGCTATGTGGCACTTCGGCCAGTGCAGTAATGCCCTTTCGGTTGCTCTTTCCTAAACCCATCCCGGGTATATGTTGTAGCTTGTTCATGAGGTAAACTGATTGAGAACTGACGTACAACCCCTCATCAATAGCCAAGATATCTTGCACCAACCGGGCCTCAGCCAGGTAAATCCAGACAGGAAAACATCCTCATCGTCGTGTACAATCTCCAGTACTGGTGTGGTGACCTCAGGCGGAGGATGTATAGATGAATTTTCGAACACAATGGCTGCCCCCTTTCTAAGAGGGTACTTCAGCATCTGATGGAGAGTGGAAGAGACAGCTTGTAATTGGTGCAGCCACGGCTGTCCAAGGAGTAAGTTGAAGGTGGCTGGAACATCCAGGACATGAAACTCAATATCCTGTTTTGCCAGGCCAACCAGTGTTCTGATCTGAACTGTGCCCATCACCTCTCGGCTTGTGTTGTCGTAGGCCCGGATCACCTAGCCGTAGGTACAAAGTCCACTGGCTTCAAGCCAATAGCGTAGGCTGTGCGCGACGGACAAACATTGATTGCAGGCCCAGTGTCAACCAATACAACAGGCACCCACTTCTCTCCACACTCAACTGAGATATATAGCGGTTTGTTATGCGCAGAGCCTTCAGGCGGCAATTCCTTATCTGAGAAGGTCAAAGTCAGCGAGGCCCCTCCTGGGAAGACAAGTCCCACTAGTTGTTCAGGAGTTGTGTCGATAGACAGCTTAGCCTAATCCATTGTTGATAGCACGGCTTGCCTATGTACGCGCGAAGCCATGAGCAACCCCTAGATGGATATGTCTGCTTGGATCTTCTTTAGCTGCTTCAGTACGGCTTGTTCCTCTAACTGTTTATTATTCTGTTTTTCGACCTCCTTATCCTTTCCAGATGCTTCTGGTTGGTCCAAGTGCGGGGGCTTGAAGAACCGCCCGCTTCTAGTCATGTGATCCACTTCCTCAGAATACCAGGTGTCGTCTGGCAGGTTTTGACCCCAATTTTCGTCGGTGTGGGCAAGATACAGATCATCATCTTCTCACCACACTCCTCCAGCAACCAACAAGCAGTTGTCCGGTTCCATTGTAATTACTCTGACATCACAGTCATCCCCCGCAGGGTGTTTGGCTTTTCCAGCTTCCTGACTATTCCCATTCCTTTCCTATTCAAACCGCTTTAGTGCAGCCTCTTGTTCAATGTCCACAGTACTTATGACGCCCATTTCTTGAGCGAAATTGTTAGTACCGGTGCTCTCCGGCAACTTCCTCTTGTCCACGGCCGTTCCGGCCCTTGTAGCAGTTCTTGCTTCCAGTTGTTCCAGCTTTGGTTGAAATCCTTCATCCACATCAGGCTCGTCACTGAGCCACCCCGAATTATCTACTGACCCGTTTAGATCAAACAAATTAATGTACACATCCCCCGAATCCTGCTCATCGAAGAATTATAGATTGTTGATGTCCTCCTCGAGGTCAGCTAAGTCATCCAATCCTTGGCTGGGTCCATCCTCCCGGACTACACTGAATTCCATTCCTGTTGGCAACTCCAAATTGGCTTGGCCTGATTGGTTGGCACAATGTAACGGCATGGGTTGTATCCCTCCTCAAATGGCGCTGAACTGACATTTACATTCTCCACCAAGGACATCCCGCCTTCATCTACCACGATCACCACCATAGGTTTGGGTTGGGACGCGTTCATCATGCACAACTCTGTGCTTTCCAGGATGAACAGCGCCGACTTAGGTAGGTGGGAGGGGGTGATGTATATACTGGGGTCGTAAGGGATGGCCAGTGTTTAGATAAGGTTTATTTGCCAGGGTGGAGGGGCTTGGTTATGTGGTGGGAGAGGATTTGTAATGACACTGGGTTTTTCATGAGGCGCTATCACTTTGTTGTCAATGAGATCCTGAATATCATGACAAAGTCTAAAGCACTGGTCGGTATCATGACCATGCTTTTGGTGGAAAGCACAATACTTAGCCGGGTTGTGTTTAGGAGGGAGTGGATCAGGCAATGGGCGTTGTTCTAACAGTTTCAAATGCCTTTTTATGATCAGGACCCTCAAGGCCGCAGATAGAGACATGTAGAGTGGGGTGAAAACCCTCTGGCCTCAAGCCTGATGGCTGGAAGTTTGGGAGGTTGTGTTGGATGTGTCGGCAAAAAGATTGGCGATCTTGGGTGTGGTGGTGACCATGCCCACATCGGAAGGCCTTGTAGCTGCACTACCACTCGTAGTCGCATTGGAACTGTGTGTGAAAGCCCTCTTGGGCTGCTTCTTCTCGTGGTTTATCAGACCTTGTTTCATTGCATCCTCTATTTGCACCCCTATTTCATGGAGGTTGGCACATGCAGACAGAGGTAAGGCTATCATCTTCTGTAGCAATCTCGGTAGCAGGTTACGGGCCACCATTCTGATCTGGTCCTTCTCAACCGGTCGGATGGTCATCATGGAGGCCTTGGCCCTCCACCGGGTTACAAAATCGGAGAAGCCCTCCTTCGGCTCTTGCCGAGTTGCTTCGAGATCACGAGTTGTGACCTCGATCTGAGTGTTATAGGAGTACTGAACTATGAAGGCCTCGTCCATCTCCTCATAGTTCCTCTTTGCAAAGTCTTCAAGTTTAGCATACCAAATGGCCGCGATACCCGATAGGGTCCGGCCGAAGAGAGATAACTTCTATAGTCTAGATAGGCCCATCGGCCGTAGAATTTCTGAGAATAACCGCAAGTGGACCATGGGATCACCAGAGCCATTAAAGCGGTCTATATGCGGCATTTTAAACCTATCCAGTAATTTCACTGCCGAATCGGTATAGCCGTCCTCAATATTCGGGATCGAATTCACACCCTGTGCCCGTTTAAAGATCTTTTCCAGCTTGCTCACTTTCAGCGCAGTAAGGTCGACCTCAAATTCAAACGACGCCTCTATTGGGTAAGCCGGTGCCTTAGAGTGCTGAGGTGGAATGAGGTCTGCCTGAATGCCCGCATTCTCCTGGACATTGATTGTAACCCCGGGTGCCAGAATTCCTGCTGGGGGTGCTTGTGACACTGAGGCCACTGCAGGTTGTGGCTGTTGTTTTTAAGCCTTTCTATTACCTCCGCTTGGCAGGCTACAACCTTGGCATGGCGAGCTGTGGGCTCGGCTTGTCGGGCAGCATCCAGTTGCATGTTCTCAATAGTCTGTTGGAATTGGCGTAGCATTTCTTCCATGTTGACTAAGGGATGCTGATCTATCAGAACTGGTGTATACTCTCTTTCCGAAGTCAAAGCAGATGACTGGGCCTGACTGAGCACAGGTGAAGTGGACAGTGACTGCTGAGTTGGTAACTGACGAACCGGTGAACTATGCCTGACTCTCCTTCGTCTTGTAACCGGGGGTAGTGAAGCAAACACTGGCTGTCCTCTTACAAGATCCCCAGATCGATAAAGTCACCTTACTCGAGTCCAAAGTGCTTGGGGGGCAACAGACTCGTTTGAAGCAATCGTGAAACACTACCTTGCAAAAAAAAAATAAAACAAAAGAAGCAAAAATCAAAAACCGCACAGCACCTCGGCTCAAACAGAAACAACACGCAGTTGGAATCATAAGCTGGACAACTATACTCAAACACTGATTTCTGCCCCAAAATTGATTCCCTCAAACTGATACTGAGACTTGCAACTAATACATACATTCCTATAAATTTAACCCTAAAAGCACGTATCAAGCAAGTGAGAGCCAAAGCACCCCTATGATGGGGTAGGGTTGCACTGTCCTAATTTCGTTAGGAGCTAGGGGTTCACTACGCAAACAAGCGATTTCAAACAATTCCTAGATTCGGGTGACCAACATGTCGTAGTTTGGAACAGCCTCTGCGGCTTCCGATGTGCAACTAGGTCGATTGGTCTAAAAGGGTACCTCGGCAAGACCATCTAATATAACTCTCACTCCTAACACCGAGAAGTGAAAGGAGGATCAACCGGTAGCGGTAGTCCAGATCCAAGGTTTGTGTTCCCATCATGGCAGAGCCCGCAACCGGTTAGCCTTTTGGCAAGCTTTTCCAAGCAAGCCTCTGGCAAACCGTTCAGGAATAGCAGATGGCAAACACTATGACTTAAGCGCACAGACACAAATGCAAATGCAAATGCAAATGCAAAGAAACACATAATTATAGATAAAACAACATATCATGAGTTCAAATCAAGTTCTCTAAATCCCCAGCAAAGTGGCTAGAAACTGTGGACTCGCCTTTTTCCGCACCCCCGCCTTTCGGAAAGGGTTTGAAAAGAAAGGCCTCACAGTTGGGACTCTTGCGGTTCTGAATCTAGTCTCACAAGTGCAATGTGAAACTAATGAACACCAAAGAGTCCAATCCGGCAAATCGTTTTAGAAAATCGATTTTCAATCAAATAATGCCAAAATTGGACTGATTTGCCAGATACAGAGTCGCCACCTAAATATTTTGTTTTTGGGGAAATTAAGAAAACCCTAACTTGTGCCAAAGGTCACATGTCCGTCATCACCAAAGTTGCCTCGGCTTCGGAACTTGGGTACGAGAGGGGAAGGTCCTGAAATGAGCACCCCGCTCGCACGATCAAAGATCGGCCTCTACTAATCATGATATGTTCTTTTATAAACATTATGCGTTCTTATTCCGGTTATTAATCTAACCTTACTATGTGATGCGCACACATACAAGCATAGACTACATCGCAAGAATTGGAACATTTCAAGTCATGTTTGTTTGCGAAAATGGTTTGAATTTGCCACCCTCAAGTGGGCTTAAAAATGCGGATTTGCCACCAAACATAGTGGGCTTAAAACAGGCTTTGCCACTCAACAGAGTGCGCTTAAAACTTACATTTGTTGAATCGTTTTAATTGAAACAACAAGCCTTCATCCACAAGCATTCAAGCAGTTTAGCATTTAAGCAAATAGCCTCATGGCAAGCATCCCAACATGGCAATCACTTGCATGCAAGTATGATAAAGCGTAAAAGCTTACCGAGTACTCCGAGCCAAAATGAAAACTAGTTAGAAAATGCATGATCCTAACTATACAAGATGCCTAGTGCAACACATGTAATATGAAATTAATAGACTCGGCTACTAATATCGCATATGATTTGGTTCGATTTGATAACATGATTTTAAACAGGTGTTCAAAGAGGATATTGAAATTGCTATGCAGTTTGAATGATGCGCCGAGCCTCGGTGCATGCAAGATAAATGAATGGATGCAAACATGTAAGCATAAGGTATGCTAATCAAAACATGTCACTAATCTAACCATCAAAAGCGATTAAATAAAAGGGAGAAAGACGTGGGGTTGGAAGACATGCACAGGGGTTGGAAGACATGCACACAAGCACGCACACTTATTACAATATTATGCCCTCGCGAAGGAGGGTCTGAATGAATAAGCTAAGTTAACTAGCTATGCTAATTACGCTAACTATTTACAAAACAAAACTAATTAACTAATTCTAGTTAACTACTTATTACAAATCGAATTAAGCTAATCAATTACAAAACAAATTAATTAACTAAATAGTTACAACACTTGTATGAATGAATTAGCTACAACTAACTAATTAAACAAAGCAAGTAAATGGCCTCGAGGGTTGAGGGATGCATGCATGCTCGGCTTCTCCACCCAAAAATGCCACCGCTTTGCCATTGCAGCCTCTGTTTGCACATTTTTGATAATTGAAAATTGCACCAACTTCCAGAACACCTCTTTTCCTCTTTTCCATCACTCTGAGCAGCTGTTTTATTGATGGCCGGTGTAGATGTCCCCGAATGCCCCGGGAGGATGAACCCCCGTTCTGTTCATTTGTGGGTCTGCTACAGTTCAGGACTCAATTTGTCACGGTTCTTAATCTGAACCAAAGAGTCCAAATCCGGCAAATCGTTTTGAGAAAACAGATTTTTGAAAGAAGTGCCAAACATGGACTGCTTTGCTAGATACAGAGTCGCCACCTAAATATTTTATTTTGGGAAATTTAGGAAACCCTGACTCGGTGCCAAAGGCCACGTGTCCGTCATCACCAAAGTTGTCTCGGCTCGGGAACTTGGGTACGATTGGGGAAGGTCAGCTATGAGCACCCCTCTCGCCCGATCCGAAGATCGGCCTCTACTAACCATGATATCCAATTTTGAAAACGTTATGTGTTCTTATTCCGGTTATTAGCCTAGAATTACTATGTTATGTGCACAGCAAACAAGTATAGACCAAATCGCCTAGATTGGAACAAAACATTGCGTGTTTGTTTTGAAAATGGTTTGCTACTCGCAAGTAGGCAAAAATGCAGGTTTTGCCACCCTCGAGTGGGCTTTAGAAAAGATGGTTTTGCCACTATCTGGTGGGCTTAAAACTTGCAGTTTTAATGCATTATTCCAATTTAAGTAATTCAACCTCCATCTACAGGCATTCAAGCAGTTTATATCACATAAGCAGCTAGCCTCATGGTAATCATGCTATTATGACAACACTCACACGCATGCGGTATGCTAAAGCATAAAAGCTTTACCTAGTACTCCAAGCCAAAACAGAAACTAGTTAGTAATCAATGCATGATCCTAGTTCATGTTTAAAATGGCTAATGCAACACATGCAAAGATGCAATCTAGACAGGCTCGGCTATCCTAAACATGGCATGTGAAATGCAACAGATAACACGTATTCAATTTGGAATTGAAATACAGATGCAGTTAGAATGATGCGCCGAGTCCGATGCATGCAAGACAAATGAATGAATGCAAACATGCTATCATACTGTATGCTAATTTAAACATGCCCTAGCCTATCATCATAAGCAGGTAAATAAAAGGGAAGAAAGACGTGGGATTGGAAGAAATACACACACTCACGCACACTTATTACACAATTGCCCTCGCTCGGAGGGTCCGAATAAATATTACAGTCCGAATAAATAATACTAAATTAATTATTACAAATTAAAGATTACAGAACTCCTAATTAATTAATCAAAATAAATGCAGAAGGGAAAAGGCCACAGCCCCGCCTTGGAATGCGCGAATGATGCATGCTTGAGTCCGTTTCGCCCGAAAAACCCGTACCATGCCACTGCTGCCTCTGTTTACACTGCCCTGCTTTTCTGAAAACTGCCAAAGTCTTGGGACATATTCCCTGCACACTGTAGAGCACCATCGGCTAAAGGAAATACCCACCGGCCATGGAAAATGTCCATCGACTGGACTTCATGTTATCGGCCATCCATCCATGGCCGGTCGGCCAAAAATTCCTGCAGAACTGTTTTTTTGACAGCAACAAAGGACAGACAGTGTATGGCATGGAATTTCAAGCAAATGTAAGCATGGTCACACTCCCTATCATGCGGTGGATTCAAGGGAGCATGGCCCTCGATCCTCGGGCCATCAATTGTGCATTTCGATGCATGATGGCCTAAGAGGCCAAGGTTGCAATTCAATGAAAATGCATGCAACACACAAATGAATACCAAGACCCTATCATGTCAAAGTCAAGGGCCTCGGTGACCGAGAGTTGAGACGTGTTACATCACTTAGAGTATGAACACTTCTCAATCCTCACACTTGGCTTGACACCCCAAACCAAGCAATGTAACGCATGTTATGCAAACATGGCTCAAGGATGCAACATAAGATTAAGATGCGAGGCATGCCAAATGCAATGCAACATGTCATGGCAAGTATGCAAAAGAACTAGCATGTGACAACACATCATGAATCAAACATGCGACAAAACATGTGACAAGAAAGCAATGGTGGACTTAAACCATGAAGGGGGAGACCTCAGCCCACCCCAAAACAATGGCCAAAAGCATCCCAAATGATGGACAAAATGCACAACAAACATGCAAGTCAAAGAGGCCCAAAGCTAAGGCATAACAAAGGGGCATTCTACTACCACTACCCCAAGCAAACATGGCATGAACCATACAACCAAAAACAGAATTTTAACATGCAAAATAAGCCCCAAATACCCCTGATATGGCAGCCCCAAAGCCTCAAACATAGGGCTATGCACAATGACCTATTCCTAGTCATGAAAGGCCAACTCTTCAAGGCATGAATGAGATGATAAATGGAGACATGTACGCATGGTATAGGGACTGAAATAGCATGTTAAATGATTCCAAATCATTGAAATAGCCTAACCAATGCATGTTTAAGATTCACACATTCAAGGCTCAAAAGCCAAAATGTGAAGCAACTATACCAAACATGCTAAACAAGACCAAATTAGTGGCCAACAGACCTTAAGCATGATGAAATATAGCCAAGAACTTCACAAAGTAAAGCCAAGATATGAGGGCATGGTAGTCAAAAGTCATGATGCATTTCTAGGCACACAACAAGGGAATACAAAGCAAGTATGTTAAGCATGCAAAGGGCCACAAATCTGACCAAAAACAGAGATAACATGTGACCTAAATAGCACCAAAAACATCTGATATGGAGCCAAGAACAAGCCAAGCATGCATGTTGCCCTTTAAGCCAAAACAAGGATAAAAGAGGGACAAAGGGGAGAGGGGTGTCCCTCCCCTATACAAGACTTCAAACCCTCTTCTTTACCACTGAAAATCCACTGGATTTCAGTGGTGAAAAGAACAAAACACTCAAGTAAATAAAGCCTAGCAATGGAAGCACGAAAAGGGCCAAATAAGGCCTAAGAGGGTGATTTCGACCCCAAACACAAATGACCTTAATGAAGTATTTAAAGCATGCAAATATAAGACTTTTTCTAGTTATACACAAAGCTCAAATCATCATGCAAGACAGGTAAAAAGCTGTTGCAAAATTGGGAAAACTAAAGCAAAGTAGTTACCCTTGAAGAAAACCTCAAGAACAGCAGGTCCAGCCACTCTTTCTGGTCAAAAAAGTCCAAAAACTCAAGAACAAACCCTCTAAGTCCCTCAAGGTCGAAGTAAGGTGTGGTAGTGTGTGTGTTAATTAGTGCAAAACTAAGGTAAAACTACACTTTTAGGCCACAAAACACACACAAAGGATGAGAGAGAGGGGGATATAGAGAGAGAGAGAGTATATGATAGATGTGTATGTATATATCCTCTGGTTTTTTTTGTTCAAAACCACTAACCCTCAACCAAGGAGGAAGAAGGATCCTTATATAGGCATAGGAAATGGTTTGAAGCTTCTTCAAGAAGCTAAATGAAAAGAGGCAAAGGGTGCAAAGGAGTCAAGGCTTCTAGAGGAAGCTAAGACAGCTGGCCAAGCTTCCCCAAGAAGCTTGGCCAATGGGTTCAACCTTCTAGAAGGAAAAAGGGGTCAAAAGCTCAAAGTGGTCATCCCCGTGCATAGGGAGTGGTGTCTGTGCCTCCCAGCTGGCACAGCTGGTATGCACCATACCTGAGGGGGGTGCAGAAGGGTCATCGGCCGGAAAAATAGGTCACCGGCCAAATAAAGTGCCGGCTGGCCACAGAGAGTGCCGACCGGCCATTGATAGCAAGTAACCACGGCCGGTAGCAACAAGGAATGGCCGGTGATGTAAAGGGAGGGCCGGTGGAGTGTGGGGATGATCAACAAGCCATTCCCTGCCTTCCAAGGCAAAAACACAAGTGTTTGGTGCAAAACCAAACACTAAACAAACGAGTTAAGAGATCCTGAGGCAAGACGCGCAGCCGAGGCCTCCGGGAACTCAAAACGAACACGAACAAGGGTGATCACTGAGTGTTCAATCAATGACGTCCAAGTCTTGAGGACGGTCAGAAATGGGGTGTCTACAGTTGCCCCTCTTTGACAGAACTCGAAAGTCATAACAATGACGGGAGTGAATGTCAAAGCCCAGAGACGACCCATTTTTGACAAGGCCGAAGACTTAGACAAACATGCGAGACAAACAAGATATGCGCCCGAAGGCAGGGGCAAAATGCAAGACGATGCACAGAGCCGAGCATAACTTATGATCATGCAAAGAAAGCTGTAACGAAGCACACATGCAACAGTTTTAAGCTAGCATACACCAAACCACACTACAATGCAGAAAGGATGTAAGAGAATTATGCGATTCTCGATACGTCTCACGCGGAGGATACAATACCTGTGCGGTTCGTCTGGTTCCACCAGTCGCAAATGAACCGTACATACAATATCGTGCCTGCAAAGAAAACAAACTTAACAGGTACAATGTGATTAGCAACATGCATATTAATGTACTTGAAAATGCGTGACAACGCAAAGCAAGTGGGAAGCATAACAATGCTGTGAAGGCACAGACATGTAAGTGGAGCATGCGGTCTACTTAGGCAGCGAAATTGAACACGAGCATGCGGTCTACGCAAGCAATGAAATTGAACATAAGAATGCGGTCCACGCAAGCAAAACATGCGGTCTACGCAAGTAATGAAATTGTTCATAAACATGCAGTCTACGCAAGCAATGAAATTGATTAAAAACATGCGGTCTATGCAAGTAGTGTAATTAATTATAAACATGCGGTCTACGCGAGCAAAACATGCGGTCTACGCAAGTAAAACATGCGGTCTACGCAAGAAATGAATCAAATATAGCATGCGGTCTACGCAGGTAGTGTAATTAACTATAAACATGCGGTCTACGCAAGCAAAACATGCGGTCTACGCAAGTAATGAATTTGAACATAAGAATGCGGTCCACGCAAGCAAAACATGCGGTCTACGCAAGAAAAACATGCGGTCTACGCAAGTAATGAATTTGAACATAAGAATGCGGTCCACGTAAGCAAAACATGCGGTCTACGCAAGTAATGAAATTGAAAATAAGAATGCGGTACACGCAAGCGAAACATGCGGTCTACGCAAGTAAAACATGCGGTCTACGCAAGCAAAACATGCGGTCTACGCAAGTAATGAAATTGAATATAAGCATGCGGTCTACGCATGTAGTGTGTATAAAAAGAGACTCGAACACATGTAAGTAAAGCATGCGGTCTACGCAAGCAATGTGTATAAAAAGAGACTTGAACACATGTAAGTAAAGCATGCGGTCTACGCAAGCAATGTGTATAAAAAGAGACTTGAACACATGTAAGTAAAGCATGCGGTCTACGCAAGCAATGTGTATATAAAAAACTTGAGGCATGTAATGCAAAGCACTGCAACACAGTACAATCGAAGCGTGTTGTGGAGCTCACAAGATGCAAAAGGATACGGGAAGGGATGTTCCTCGCTCGTACAGAGCGTCGCTCAAAAAGATACGGCCTGAGGTCAACTCGAAAGCCTACTAATGTTTTTAAAAGTGCGCTTTCTTGCGATATCTTGAATAATGAAGGTGCCAAACCATAAAATTGACCCTGAACAAGGGCGCAGGTGGTGTATCGACCTCAAGAAAAAGGAGGGGGGTTATCAGTAGCAATCCTGATACTCTGCTGCCCTACTTTCCTTTTGCTTTACTTTCCTTTTTTACTGGCAGTTCAAGCACATTGCACTGCCTCAGGCAGGTTTGTTATCATCATTTTTCAAAACTGTGTATTTTCTTGCAAAACACATGACGGAAATGAAACTGCTATTTGGTTCAAAAGATGTTACATTTGCACGTTCTATGCATCGCATCGCATCGCATGGCATCATATAACAATGTGGATGAAATTCGTTTGAAAATAGAGCATTCGCGTATCGTAATAATCAGGTAGTGAACCCACTTACAACTCGATAAACAAAGAAGAGAAACTCGACATAACCAACCAAGTGCGAGTACAACTCGATAAGCAAATCAAAGACTTAAAGAGAGTGAAATACAACTCGATAAGCAAATGTACAACAACTCGATAAGCAAATGGGCGGCCCCCGCAAGAATTGATCACTGGAGGGTATTGAAATGGTGGGATCCCCAACTTCTCAGCATAAACAACTCAGGGAACCAGGGGGAAGACCACCGGCCCCAGGGAAAAGCCACCGGCTATGAGAAATCTCCACGGATGGCCGGAAATACTCAGGCCAAAGTGGAATGACCTCAAAAACTGCCAAAAAGACAAAAAACCACTCATTACATCCCTTCATTCCCCTTATCCCCTCCAAAAAGGCCCAGCTTCGTAGTTCTTCTTATTTCAACACTGATTTGCTCCAAATGGAAGAATTTCTTGCCCAAAATCTTGCAGCTTGGATTAACAACTTGGATGGCTCGGAAAAGCTAAATTTCCGGGGTTTCGGCATAAACGCACTATTCACTTTGGGTCGTACCCCGCTGCACTTTCCGTTTCTCCATGCCGCGGCAAGGTTTTGGAATCCGGTGACACATGTTTTTAGCTTCGGCGGGCAAGAGGTATGTCCTACCTTTGAAGATTTTCAAGTTTTAATGGAGTCCGAGCGCAATGAAGAGATCCTACCCCATTCCGTTTTGGCCATGCCCAAACCTTAGGACAAATGTGCGGGCTTTCAATTCCTGACGCTCGATCTCTGATTTATGACGGAATGCTGGATATTCCGAGTTTGATTTACCGTTTTTCTGGCACCGGTGACCGTGGTGACCGTTATTGGCAAGGTTTTCGGCAACACGCACTTTGTTTGTGTATGCTATCTCATTTCTTACTTGCCTCGGGTTCTGGAGGATCTAGCGTCCGATTGATCGAAGTTACCCAAGGTTTGAAGGAGGGTAAGAGTTGCATTGTCATGACTTTGGCTGAGACGTTGACAGGCTTGGATGCTTTCTATCGTCGCGAAGCAACCAAATTTGCGGGGAGTCCACTACTACTGCAGGTAAAATTTCCCACCCAATCTCTCCCATGTATTGCTCACGTCACTCGGCTCTCAAGCTTGGTTTTCTCACAAAACCCTTTTCCTTGCTTTTCTCTCATCGTACACCTCTCTATTCCTTATTCTCTCTTTTTTCATCCCTCCCCAGATGTGGTTGATGGACAAGCTGCAGGTTGTGGACTCTTGCCCAACATACTCAGCCCGTGGTTACTTCTTCAGGCAACGCCTAGTCGACGCCCTTGATGAGGGTTGGTGGGTTGACTGGATGTGTAGTTTGTCCGCGGATCGCATTGCTTGGCGATGTCCTTGGCTTCATCTACCAGCCATGAGCTACAGTATGACTCGCCAACCTGGGATTCAGCTGATTGGCTTGACTTGCTGTGTCTTCTATTTTCCGTTTCGGATCCGACGTCAGTTCGGTCATGACCAGACTTGTCCACCAGAATACGCAGCTGCATTCCCGATCCGAGGCGCACAGCTTGCCCGGTATGCGACAGCATGGAGAACTAGAGAGCTCCTGGCCCCCGCTCCTATTTTCAACTGCACTTTGTCTGATGAGTGCTGGGATTGGCTCAATGAAGAGGCACAGAATGGGCCTAGCTTGGCATCAGAGACTTCGACTAGCTCTGGGAGGGGGCAGGGACACCTGACTTGACTATGCCCCGGGTTTATTGCTTTATTAGAACTTTCAAGTTTTCTTTATGATTGTAATAAAAAAGCAACTTCAATTGTATGCAAGCAGGAGAACTCTGTATTGAAATCAATGAAATTGAAGATTGTGGTACTGAAAATTTCCCGTTTTGTCCAGAAATGGTCTTAGTTGTAAAAAGATTAATTTGAACAAAGTCAACTTTCATTAAAACTTTTCAAAACTATTTTCGATATGGATCAGAACTGAACATGCCTGAAATTTGTCACTGAGATGCACAATCCCGAATCCCAGCAACTGGAAAGTTGCCCCTAGTCTGAGTAGCACTGCACCGGAGATTATAATCAAAATTCTCGAATGCTGACTAGACAGAGATGGCCGAGATGATCAAATGGACCGAGTTGATCGGGGAAAAGTTTGTGGCTGGACTTCAGGATGAAGTTGCCTACGTATCCCAAAGATGGGAATCAAGCCTTACGTAGTTCGGCTTGGGCTCACTCGGGTGTTTTCACTCTCCTTTTACGCTCTAACTTTTGCCAAGGCCGCCCTTTGCGGGTTTTCAACCTTGCGAGCTCAGTTTTTATATTTTCTAATTTTCTGTGCTCTAACTTTTGCCTAGGTCGCCCTTTCGGGTTTTCGGCCTAGCGAGCCTCTCAAGGGTAATATTTCTTCAACTTGTCCATGTTGATCGGTTGTGAGAACTCCAGGCCATCTAGGTCCATCAGAACCACAGCTCCACCCGACCAGATAGCTTTGATGATGTAGGGACCAGTCCAATTGGGTCTGAACTTGCCCCTTGGGTCATGGATGGGAGCTCGGTTGTCTTTGAGCACCAAATCTCCTTCCTTAAGATTCCTGGACTTAACCTTCTTGTTGAAAGCCCGGGCAATTCTGCGCTGATAACCCTGAACATGGTACAGTGCTTTCAGTCTTCTCTCATCAAAGAGCATGAGTTCCTCAAACCTGCTCTGCTGCCAATCTGCTTCGGCTATTTGGCACTCAGCCAATACTCGTAATGACGGAACCTCGATCTCGAATAGGTAGAACGGCCTCCATCCCATAACCAATGAATACGGAGTCGCCCCAGTAGAAGTTCTGATTGAAGTCCGGTAGCCCCACAGAGCAAACGGCAACTTATCTGGCCAGTCCCGGTAGGTTTCCACCATCTTCTGCAGTATGTGTTTGATATTTTTGTTGGCGGCCTCGACCGCTCCATTGGTCTGCGGCCGGTATGTGGACGACTTATGAAAAGCCACATTGTATTTCTCCAACAAATCAATCACCTCCTTCTTGAAGTGGGAACCATTGTCTGAAATAATCTCGTTTGGGACCCCGTAGCGGCAGATAATGTTGTTTCTGATAAACTTCGCGACATGCGAAGCCTTCAATACTGCATAAGATTGGGCCTCGACCCACTTCGTAAAGTAATCTATCGTCCAGGATGAACTCATGCCCATTCGACCCCTTCGGAGTGACAGCCCCAATTACATCAATTCCCCAAACTGAAAATGGCCATGGCGAAGTCATGTTGTATAGCTTCGACGGCGGGATGTTCATGCGGTTTGCATGGATCTGACATTTGTGGCATCGCCGAACAAAACCGATACAATCCTCTTCCATGGTGGACCAGTAGTAACCTGAACTCAGGATCTTCCACGCTAGCATTACTCCATTCATATGTGCACACTCTCTCCCCATGGATGGCCTCCATCAGGCGCTTCGACTCTTCAGCCTCTACACACAGCTTGTGCATCCCCAGATGACCTCTCTTATACAGCTTACCCCCACAGATGATGAACTGAACAGCCATTCTTCTTATTGCCCTTTTATCTTTGGCATTTGCCCCTGGTGGATACACCTCCTTCTCCAAGAAGTTCCAAATGTCGTAATACCAGGGGTTTTCGTCCTGAACCTCTCTATGGCAGAAATTGACTCATATGCTGGCGCGAACTTCTGATCAATGATGACTGGACGCATTCGGACTCCAGACGGAATGTCTATCATGGAAGATAGAGTTTGTTAAAGAATCAGCGAACCTGTTGTTCTCTCTTACTAGATGAGTGAAATTTAGCTTCTCAAACCGAGGAATTAACAAATCCAAGGTCTGGTGGTAAATTATCATCTTTTCTTCTTTGACTTTCCAATCTCCTTTTGCTTGAGACACAACAAGGTTCGAGTCCCCATGACGTCCAACCGTTTTGCCCCTAGTTCTAGGGCTGCTTCTAGACCGGCGATGCATGCCTCATATTCCGCTTCGTTGTTCGAGACTTTGAATCGGAGCTTGAAGGCTAGAGGGATACGGGAATTGTCGGGCGCTATCAGCAACACTCCTATCCCATACCCGTACTGGTTTGACGCTCCGTCAAAGTACATTGTCCAAGTTTCATCTTCGACATACAAAATGGCTTCATCTGGGAATAGGTACTCAACTGCTTCATCCCCTTCAACCGGGTGGTCGGCAAGGAACTCTGCTACCGCCTCTCCCCTTTACTGACTTGCGTGTCACATACTTCAAGTCAAATTCAGAAAGCAAAGCAACCATCGAGCTAGCCTACCCGTAAGTGCCGGTTTCTCGAAAAGATATTTGATGGGATCGAGTCGTGAAACCAACACTACGGAATGAGCTAACAGGTAGTGCCGCAGCTTCCTGGTAGCCCATACCAAAGCCAAACAAGCCTTCTCCAGCGGAGTGTAGCGGGTCTCGTAATCCAACATCTTCTTGCTCAGATAGTAGATGGCCCTCTCTACCTTGTCCTCTGATTCTTGTGCGAGCATACAGCCCATTGTAGTCTCAGTTACTGAAAGGTACAATATCAACGGTTTCCCTGGCTCCGGTGGTGACAACACGGGTGGGTTTTGTAAATATTCTTTGATCTGTTCAAAAGCTGCTTGACATCGGCCGTCCCATTGGAATTTCTTTCCTTTCTTCAGGAGACCAAAAAGTGGTTCACAAGTCAAGGTTAATTTTGAGATAAACCGTCTTATGAATTGCACTTTACCCAGAAAGCCTCGCACCTCTTTTTCAGTCATTGGTGGTGGCATTTCTAAGATGGCCTTGATTTTGGAAGGGTCGACTTCGATGCCCCTTTGTGTAATTAAAACCCCAGCATTTTTCCCGCTGTGTAACACCGAATGTACACTTCTCTGAGGATTCAGCCGCAACCGAAATTCTCTGATCCTTTGGAAGAACTTTTGTAAGGCGGTGTAGTGGCCCTCTCTATCTTTAGACTTGACAATCATGTCGTCCACGTACACTTCAACCTCTTTGTGGATCATATCATGCAGTATCGTGGTCGCGGCCCGTTGATATGTAGCTCCAGCGTTCTTCAACCCAAATGGCATCACTCTATAGCAGTATGTTCCCCACGGGGTGGTGAATGCAGTCTTTTCCCGGTCTTCTGGCGCCATCACTATCTGGTTGTATCCTGAGAAGCCATCCATGAATGAAAGCAAAGCATGCCCCGCTGTAAAATCTACCAACTCATCAATATGCGGTAAGGGAAAGTCGTCCTTCGGACTAGCTCTGTTCAAATCCCTGAAATCCACGCATACTCGGATCCTGCCATCCTTCTTCGGCACTGGAACAATGTTGGCCAACCAAGTCGGGTATTCGGATACCAGCAGGAAGCCTGCATCGATTTGCTTGGTGACCTCTTCCTTAATCTTGATGGCCCAGTCAGGGCGGATCCTTCTGAGTTTCTGTTTGACAGGTCGGGCCTCGGGGTCAAGGGGATCCGGTGCTGTACAATCTCAGGATCGATTCCAGGCATGTCTTCGTAGGACCACGCGAAAACATCTTTGAAATCTTTTAATAAAGCGACTAAGCGCTCGCGTTCCTCCGAAGACAACGTGGACCCGATCTGGACCAGCCGCGGGTCCTTCTCAGTACCAATATTCACAGTAGTGATTTCATCAACTAAAGGTTTGACAAATCTTTCCTGCTCTTGATCAATTAATCGTTGCAAAACCGGAGGAATTTCTTCCTCGTCGTTTTCGTCAAAATTTTGAAAGTCCTGATTTAAGCAATAAATCAAAGGCACAGAAAAGTACTCGGAAACCACATTCATATCATTCTCATTATGTACTTCCAAACCGTCCGATTCTTCTGTTACAACAGACTCAAAAGAGAAAGAAAAGACGACCTGGACAGGACTGTGGCATCCGGGTTATCACCCCCAAGAATACCGGACTCAGACTCAGTCGAGCTGGAACCTGATTCCGACTCACAGACTCGGTGGAATCAGATTCCGGCTCACTACCTGACCCGGTGCTGCTCGACAAAAATCCCTCTTCGTACTGCCAACGAGAGAGGGTGCGATGGATGCATCCAAAATAGTTGATAGTAGGCCGCAGCCGTTTCATTCCCGATCATGGACACCGAGAAGTTATCCCCCAAGCACAGCTGGTCGATCGAAGGATCTGAGAGTAGACATGCCAGTGCTACCCCCATTTCAAGCTCGGTGTCCTGCCTCAGACTCCATTTTCCTGCTCTGTTCAGCCTTAACTGTCGGGTCTATCTGTTCTTCAGCAACATCATCCCCAGGTAACTGTAGGTCAAAGAAAATCTCGAACCCTGGCACGCGCTTCCTCTCTGCGTTCAACCACGGCTCTGGGAAGCCACAGAATGGAAAATCTTCCCCTTCCCGACAAAGCGTCCGTTTAAGGTACCCTGAATGGGCCAGTGCATCAACTCAAAGGGTTTTCCTATCTGTTTCGCTCTGGCTCTCCCAGCCATCTCTTTTCCTTTTCTTACCCAATCCTCCTTGGTGGGTAGATAACCCAAGCCGAAGGCATGGGGGTTGTGTGGCACTTCGGCCGCTGCAACGCCCTTGCGGCCACTATTTCCTAATCCCATCCCGGGGATGTATTGGAGCTTGTTCATGAGATACACTGCTTGGGCACTGACATATATCCCCTCGTTAGCAGCCATGATGTTCTGTACAACCTGAGCCTCAGCTAGGGTAAAACCTGATATGAACACATCCTCTATGCCATGCTCGATTTCTAGAACAGGCGTGGATACCTCCGGTGGTGGATGGATTGATGAATTCCCGAAAACAATGGCTACTCCCTTCCCATAGGGGTATTTCACCATTTGATGCAAAGTGGATGACACTGCCTTACCTGATGCAGCCACGGCCGCCCAAAAGCATTTAAAAGTTGCGGCACTTCTAAGACATGGAAATCTATCTCGTGCTGTCCTGGCCCAACTTTAGTCTGAATTTTATGTTCCCATCACTTCTCTTGTGTTGTCATATGCCCGGATGACCTGGGCTGTTGGTACAAATCCGCGGTTTTCAAACCGATTGCATACGCTGTCCTTGCCGGGCAGACGTTGATGGCGGATCCGGTATCAACAGAACCACCGGTATCCATTTATTCCTACACTCCACGGAAATGTAGAGTGGCTTGTTATGGTCTGCCCCTCGGGTGGCAATTCCTTGTCGGAAAAAGTCAGCGTCGGGGTAGCTCCTCCCGAAAAGACTAATCCCACCAGCTGTTCTGGCGTGGTTTCTATTGAAAGCTTGGCTTTGTCCATGGCCGTGAGGACAGCCTGTCTATGCACTCGTGATGCCATGAGCAGTCCCCAGATGGAGATGTCTGCTTGTATCTTTTTTAGCTGTTTGAGCACAGCTTCCTCCTCAAGTTGCTTTTCCTTTTGCTTCTCAACCTCTCTATCCTTCCCCGAAGCCTCTGGTTGATCTAGGTGGGGGTTTGAAGTACCGCCCGCTCCGCGTCATATGGTCGACCTCTCCAAGGTACCAGGTATCATCGGGTTGGTTGTTCCCCCAATCTTCATCTGTGTGGGCAAGACACAAATCCTCATCTTCCCACCACATTCCATCAGCAGCTGACAGACATCTGTCCGGCTCTGGTATGACTGTTCTTGTACTTGTAGCACCTTCCATCCATATGCCGCAGCATTCTCAGTTCCTGTGCACACAGCAGTTTCAGTCCCCACATGGGCCTTTGCCTTCCTGATTCTCTCGGAATCTTCAATCTTTCCTGTTCCGGCTGTGTCAACACAACTGTCTGTTCAATAATTCCCGTATTCGAAATGCTCCAATCCCGAGCGAAATTCTTGACACCGGCGCTCTCCGGCGATGTACTCTGTTCTTCGACCCTTCCGGCTGTCACTGACATTCTTGCCCCTGCCGGGCCCTGTTCTGGTTGAAACTCTTCCACCACATCTGGTTGATCATCCAACCACCCGTAGCCTCTGTCGATTCCTCATAATCGAACCAGTTGACTGCCAGTCCCCTGGATCTTGGTCACTGTAAAACTGGAGATTGGCAAGGTCTCTTCCACAAGCCGTCAAATCATCTGTTCTTTGTCCCAGACTATCCCCTTGGATCACACACAGCTCTCCTCTCGTTGTAATTCCATATCTGGCCCATCCTGACCTATTGACGTAATGTATCATCACCCGGTCTATATGTCTTCTCGACACATCCCCCAGATTCCGCAGACTCTGGCTCAACCAACCTCCTTTCCTCTGAAATCTCCTCTCTCCTGTCCCCGGTAGTCACCACCGCTGGCTTGGATTGGGTTATGGAGATGTCCATCATGCACAAGTCAGTGCAATCAGGAAGGGACACCTCCGGCTTAGGCAGGTGGGAAGGTGTGATATAGATGCTAGGATCGTAAGGCACGACCCCAGTTTGAATGAAGTTGATCCTTTTGGGCGGTGGAGCTTGGTTATGTGTGGGGAGAGGGTTTGTAGTAACATTGGGTTTCTCGGGAGGCAGAATCACCCCGTTATCGATGAGATCTTGAATCTCATGACGTAATCGGAAGCACAGATCGGTGTCATGACCGTGCTGTTGGTGAAATGCACAATATTTGGCTGGGTTGTGGGTAGCGAGAAGTCTTTCTGGTAAGGGTCGCGGCTCTAGGGGCTTCAAATGCCCTTTTCTGATTAGCACCCCCAGAGCTTTGGACAGGGGCATATACAGTGGGGCGAAGGTTCTGGTGTTTTTGGGTGGGTATTTGGCTGTTTGCGTGGGTTACTTCCGGACGCACCGAGAATGGCAGCCGCCATGGTTCTTGGAGGGGGGTTGGTGGTGACCATGCTCACTTCGGAGGCTCTTGTAGTTGAAGTGCCGCTCGGGCCTGCATTAGTGTTGCGGTTGAAAGTCCTTCGGGTTGCTGCTCCGGTCATTATCAATTAAGCCTTGCTTCAAGGCGTCCTCAATCTGCACCCCCATTTCATGTAGGTCAGAAAAAGTAGGGAAGGGGAGTACAATCATCTTCTGCATCAACTTCGGCTGAAGATTGCGCACAATCATCCGAATCTGGTCTTTGTCTGTAGGCCTTAAGGTCATCATCGAAGCTTTGGCCCTCCATCTGGTCACGAATTCTGAGAGAAACTCTCTTTAGGCTCTTGCCTTGTTGTCTCGAGATCACGGGTTGTAATCTCGATTTGTGTATTGTATGAGTACTGCGCAATGAAGGCCTCAGCCATCTCGTCCCAGTTTCTCTTGACATCATCTTCTAGTTTGGCATACCATATGGCCGCCACACCCGACGACAGGTCCGGCCGAATAAAGACAGCTTCTGAAGTCTACTGAGGCCCATTGGCCTTAAGATATCTGAAAACAGTCTCAGGTGCACCATGGGGTCCCCGGACCCATCAAATCGATCAATATGAGGCATTTTGAATCTGTCAGGCAGCGTCACAGCTGTGTCGGTATACCCGTCTTCAATATCGGGGATGGTCTTGACTCCCTGGGATCTCTTGAACAGCTTTTCAAGCTTGTTCAACTTTAGTGCGGTGGGATCAGTCTCAAACTCAAAGGGAGAGTCTGGTAGGTTGGTGGGTGTCTTTGATAGTTGAGGTTGGATTTGGGGTAGGATCGGGGGTGGAGGTGGTCCTGTGGGAAGTTCTGTATCATTCTGAGCATTGGCTGTCTCCCCGAGGGTTGGAACTCCTGGTGGGGGAGGAACTTGTTGCGAAGCAGAGGCTCCGGCTTGCTGCTGTAACCTTACAATTAACTCTGCTTGTTCATTCATAACCGTGGCCTGCTGCTTGGCGAACTCTGCTTGTCGGACAGCATCCTGCTGCATCATTTTCATACTCTCTTGGAGTTGGCGCACCATCTCCTCTAAACTGGCCATACTGTTTTGCTCTGGTTGAATTACCGGTATATATTCTCTTCTGTAGGAGAAACAAACCCTGATCCCTACTGAACTCAGGTGGGGTAGATAAGGCCCTCTGAACTGACTGTTTACTGATGCCCTCTGCCTAACCGTCCTCCGTCTAGTAACCGGGGGTAGAGAGTGGTACACTGGTTGTCCGTCTACCAGATCCTCAGATCGATGGAGTCGACGACCTCTAGTCCAGAGTGCTTGGGGAATATCTACTGGGTTAGAAGCAATCGTGCTCAACTACCTAGTAAAAGATAAATAAAGCGAATAAATAAACAGACAATCGGACAGCATAACGGCGTAAAATAAACATGCAACACATATTTGGGTATATGGTCGAAAAGCTGGATACTGTTCCTCAAACACTGATCACTGTTTCCGAATTGTTGCCCCTAAGTCTGAATCTGATACCCATAGATAACTGATTCCCAAAAAATACTGATGCCCGCGGCCTGATACCCAGACTTGCAAACTGATACATGCATTCCCTGTAGAGATACACTCTAAAAGCACATAACATGTAAAGAGAGCCAAAACACCCCTATGTTGGGGTAGGGTTTCCCTGTCCTATTTTGTCAGGAGCTAGGGTTTCACTACACACGCAGCGGTTTCAAACAACCTAACATCGGGTAAGCAACCTGTCCTAGTTTGGAATGGTCACTATGGGTTCCGAATATGCACTAGGTCGAATGGTCAAAAAGGTGCCCCGGTAAAACCGGGGTTTGTGTTCCCATACTGGCAGAGCCCGCAACCGGTCAGCCTTATGGTCATGCCTTGACAACAAAAGCCTCCGGCAAACCGCTCAGGAATAGCAGATGGCCAACACGGTGTCCTAGGCGCACCAATGCACATGCAATGCAAAGAGACACATAAATGAAATCAAAACAAGATATCACGAGTTCGAGTCAAGCTCTCTAAAGTCCCCAGCAGAGTCGCCAGAAACTGTAGACGTCCCCGAACGCCCCGGGAGGATGAACCCCCGTTCTGTTCATTTGTGGGTTTACTACAGTTCAGGACTCAATTTGTCACGGTTCTTAATCTGAACCAAAGAGTCCAAATCCGGCAAATCGTTTTGAGAAAACAGATTTTTGAAAGAAGTGCCAAACATGGACTGCTTTGCCAGATACAGAGTCGCCACCTAAATTTTTTTTTGGGAAATTTAGGAAACCCTGACTCGGTGCCAAAGGCCACGTGTCCGTCATCACCAAAGTTGCCTCG